>JASVEL010012399.1:0-126113 GCA_032618575.1 Nicotiana noctiflora | reverse complement strand
TTTGGTTGCAGTGGTTAGGAACACCCGAATGCTTGGAAAAGCAATAACCAACAAAAATCTGTCCTGCTTTCTGCCAGTCATTAATCATTATTACATTTATTATGTCTCTTTATTCATTGTTTTCATCAAGCTGCTATAAATAAAGGGGTGCACTACATGATAAAGATGCCGTGGATGATGGCGTATGCATTTTTTGTCTGTGTTTTATTTGTCGTTTTTCTCATTTATGGAGAAATGTTCCTCATTCTGTGCTTTTCAGATTCTTCGGACGAAACTAGATGATGGAATCCTGTGATTGCGTTGAGGCTCTACTGCCAAATGATGACCTGCTGGTTAAATACCAATACCTTTCAGATTTCTTTATTGCCTTTGCCTATTTCTCCATTCCGCTGGAGCTTATTTATTTTGTCCACAAATCTGCATGCTTCCCATACAGATGGGTCCTCATGCAGTTTGGCGCTTTTATTGTTCTCTGTGGAGCAACTCATTTTATTAGCTTGTGGACATTCTTTATGCACTCTAAGACAGTCGCTGTGGTTATGACCATATCAAAAATTTTAACAGCTGCTGTGTCCTGTATCACAGCTTTGATGCTTGTTCACATTATTCCTGATTTGCTAAGTGTTAAAACACGAGAATTGTTCTTGAAAGCTCGAGCTGAAGAGCTTGACAAGGAAATGGGCCTAATAATAAGACAAGAAGAAACTGGCAGACATGTCAGAATGTTGACTCATGAGATAAGAAGTACACTCGACAGACACACAATCCTGAAGACTACTCTTGTGGAGCTAGGTAGGACCTTAGACCTGGCAGAATGTGCTTTGTGGATGCCATGCCAAGGAGGTCTGAATTTGCAACTTTCCCATAATCTCAACAATCTATTACCTCTGGGATCTACTGTGCCCATAAGTCTTCCTATTATCAATGAGATTTTTAGTAGCCCTGGAGCAATACAGATTCCACATACAAATGCGTTGGCAAGGATGAGGAACACTACTGGTAGATATGCTCCACCAGAAATAGTTGCTGTTCGTGTACCTCTTCTACACCTCTCAAATTTTCATATTAATGACTGGCCTGAACTGTCTGCTAGAAGTTATGCAGTGATGGTTCTGATCCTCCCGATGAATGGCCTAAGAAAGTGGCGTGATCATGAGCTAGAACTTGTGCAAGTCGTCGCAGATCAGGTTCTATTGCTAACTTCCTTTATCTTATTAACCACTGGTTAAATATGGCTAGTTTCCAGGCATGTTATCAGGTCAATGATGCATCAGAGTTCAGAATAGTCTAATTAAGAACTGGCATTTTCACATTACTCTTCATGCGTTAGTATTGGTGAATAAAGGTTTTTATTCTTTCCGAATCAAGACAAATGACCACCACCACAAAATGGGAAAAGATAACGATTTCTGCACAACTACTTCATTCTACCCCTTAAGTGTTTGTACTGTATGTACCAGAGCAGCTATTTCCACTTCAAGATACACTTATCCACAGTATCTTTAATGTATTTCACTTGCTTGGACTATATTATCCTTGTCTTAATGGTTTGTTATAAACTTATAATGCTATATGCACAATGCTGGTAACTATTACTTTCCAATGAGAGCACGTAGACTATGTGTCGCTTCTTGATTAGATCCATTACTTTCTCCTTTCCAATTCTTTATCCAGAATGTTTTTGGTATGGTTATGTCAATGCTGAAGCATCCATAGAATGAATAGGTAGTGCATACAGTGAAAATGAACTACACCCCCCAATTTATTGATGATTAACCAACAAAAGGATTCTTCAACAGTACACCAAATAAATGTTCTAGGTGAGGATAGTGTTGCCTTTAGATAAATCACTAAAGATAGTCACATAAGATATAGTTTCTGCAAGAGAGAGATGGAGAGATGAAAGAAAGAAGACAAACCGGAGAGATTTAGTGAGGTAGGAGATGAGTTTCTGTTTCTTTTTCTTACCTCCTTTTACTTTATTCGGAAACAAAAAGGAATAGTGGAGCATAAATTGGGAACTCTAGAATGATTATTTTCTTTCTGTAACACTAGGGATTTTGTCTACATTGGTGGATGCATTAATTGCGGTGTGAATAAGGATGTTTAGGTGCAAAAATAGCTGCTCTCTTTGGTCAATTAGATTCTATTCCATTACTCCGCCTGTCCCAATTTATATGATATTCTTTCCTTTTTAGTCTTTCCTAAAAAGAATGTCACTGTTCTATATTTTCGGAAAGAAATAAACTTTAAAAAATTTCGTTTACCCTAACCCTCAGGGTTGGCTTGGTGGCAATAGAATTGAGCTTGGGGTTTGCTCCCTTTCAAGGTCTCAAGTTCGAAACCCACTGGTGCGAACAATTTCCGAGGGCCATCGGACTGGGTAAAACCTGAATTAACCGTGTGCACCCCCGGATTAGTCGGGGCTCTTAGAGACTCGGACACCCGTTGCAAATCAAAAAAAAAATTCGTTTACCCTTAGTAAGATGATTTATAATCACACAAACATTAAGGCTTGTTTTAAACCACAATTTTCAAAAGTTTTCCTTTCTTGCTTAAACTTCATTCCTAGTCAAACGGTGCCACATAAATTGGGACGGAGGGAGTGTTAAATTTATGCTCGTTTAATGTTCAATCATTGCTTTCCAAAGTTAATGTATTAGCTACCGTAATAGAACAAGGTTGCTATATGTAGGGGTGTTCATAAAAACTCGAAAAACCGAACCAAATCGAAAATCAAACCAAACCGACCAAAAAAATCGATACTTTTTGTTTGGTTTGGTTTTGGTTTTGAATTTAAAAAATTGATCAAATTTGGTTTGGTGGTTTTAATCAGAAAAAAAAAGAAACCGAAAAAAAATTGAACCAAACTGACTATAAGAGTAGCTATTTCAAATTTATTATAATATATATATATATATATATATATTTTTATTATATATATATATATATACGTATATTTTTATACAAAGTTTCAAAAATTTAATGGTAAATGTTAATAGTTTGCACTTTTAGTATAGTTCTTTACCTTTATATTCTCGTTTGATGTTTTCTTTTGTTAAGTGTAAGAATCAATTTCGTGTTAAAAACCGACAAATAACCGAAGAAACGACAAAACCCGACATAAACCGAATCGAGAAAAAAACGACTTAATTGGTTTGGTTTGGTATTAATATTTGAAAAACCGACTTACTTGGTTTGGTTTCGTTTTAGGGAAAAACGATCCAAACCGAACCATGAACAGCCCTAGCTATATCTTGTTTTCTCAAGAACACAAATTAGACCTTGTCCCTTTTTTCTTGAATTAGAATTTGGTCACTGTTAGCAAGTGCAATCGCTTAATAGCAAACCTATCAGAACAAGGTTGCTATACATTTTCTCATGAACACAAATTAGAACTTGTCTATTTCATTTTTGAATTAGAATTCTCATTTTAAGTGCAATCGCTTATCAGGTTGCTGTGGCTCTTTCACATGCTGCAATTTTAGAAGAGTCCATGCGAGCCCATGATCAGCTCATGGAACAGAATATTGCTTTGGATGTAGCTCGGCAAGAAGCAGAGATGGCCATCCGCGCTCGTAACGACTTCCTAGCTGTGATGAACCATGAAATGAGAACTCCTATGCATGCAGTTATTGCTTTGTGCTCTCTGCTTTTAGAAACAGACTTAACTCCAGAGCAGAGAGTTATGATTGAGACCATACTGAAGAGTAGCAATCTTCTGGCAACACTGATTAATGATGTGCTAGATCTTTCCAGACTTGAAGATGGTATTCTTGAACTAGAAAATGGAACATTCAATCTTCATGGAATCTTAAGAGAGGTAAATGACCAAAAACCTATGCATATCTAACATACACCAGTGATATACTGATTTCCTCTACCAAACAGATAGTATGAATTCATTTTTTTGATTGATTTGCAGGCCGTTAATTTGATAAAGCCAATTGCTTCTTTGAAGAAATTATCTATAACTCTTGCTTTGGCTCTGGATTTACCTATTCTAGTAGTAGGTGACGCAAAACGCCTTATTCAAACTCTCTTAAATGTGGCGGGAAATGCTGTGAAGTTCACTAAAGAAGGTCATATTTCAATTGAGGCTTCAGTTGCTAAACCAGAGTACGCGAGAGATTGTCATCCTCCTGAAGTGTACCCTATGCCAAGTGATGGCCAGTTTTATTTGCGCGTCCAGGTTGAGCACTTCTATCCTCTATCATGGCTAAATGGTTGTACTGTGTTTCTTGAGGAAATGTAATTTGCATACAAATGCACACTTCCATATTTATTTGCTTGCTAGTATGGGGAAAACGTTTGTGTTCTCGGTTCCAAAGCCAGGAATTAGGAATCGAGTCGAAACCCTCTTTGGTCACTAAACAAATATTTCTTTCTATCAAAAGTGAAGATACATGTACTTTTTCCTTCAGGTAGGTCATACCCTGCAGACAGTATCTCCTTTTGGTTTCAGTTTACTTTTTGGTTGTGGGAGGCTTGTTTGAAGGTTTTCTTTTCTTCTCTTTCCCATTTCTTTGCAGTTGTAAAGTTTCATCTTGAGGAGAATATCAATCAGAAAAAGAGATTGTTATCAATCACTTGAAAATTAATCAGTTTCAGATTTATGTTCTTGTAGGTTAGAGATTCTGGGTGTGGCATTAGCCCACAAGACATCCCACTCGTATTCACCAAATTTGCAGAGGCACGAACTACATCAAATCAAAGTAGTGGAGGGGAAGGTCTGGGGCTCGCCATCTGCAGACGGTATGTTTTGAAATTGTAAATTTGGTAGCATTATTTTTTCCTAGTGTCCATGTTATAAAGGTTCCAAGACATCCTCTTTTTACCCTCATTTATCTCTGTGGTATAGCTATTTATATGTTGTTTTGCATGATGTCTTGTGTGACTCGGTACGCATTACTCATGCACTCATTTGACATTTGAAAGGGGGTTGATGCAGGTTTATTCAACTTATGAAAGGTAACATTTGGATTGAAAGTGAGGGCCTAGGAAAGGGAACCACTGTCACCTTTGTAGTTAAACTTGGAGTCTGCAACCATCCAAACGCATTGCCTCTGCTACCTGTGGCCCCTAGAGGGAGGTTGAACCAAGGTAGTGATGATCTATTCAGGTATAGACAGTTCCGTGGAGATGATGGTGGGATGTCTGGGACCGTTCAACGCTATCAAAGGAGTTTGTAAATAACAACAAATGTTGGTGCCATAGTACACTAGACCAGGATTTGTGAATTTGAGTTTTGTTCACTGTTCTGAATGCTCCCATGACAGTGACTCAATGTAACTACTTAATTCAGTGCCTGAAAAGAGGACTGAAAATTGCTTGCATCTTGAAAATGTCACTCTTGAAATTATATAGCTAGCTTTATACAACAACCTGATAGGCCTACAATGCTCTTATGAGTATTACTTCTGGAAAAACTGCGGCTGCTGATGGGATTAGTGCTGCTTAGCAGTTCCACTCAAAAATGAAAACTTGAATATCAGATATATAATCTGGTCGAGGCAATATATACCAGTAACAATCATGCATAGAGTAAAATATTCACATATTTGGTATGTGTTAGAACAATGCGTAGCGGAAGCAAGCATACAAACTATGCATCAAATACATGTGAATTAGACAATGCAATAATAACGAGATTAGAAGCACTAACTTTTTGAAGTAGTTGAACAAACCTTTCAAGCAGCAAGAATTCAAGACTGCAGTCTTTTGCTATTTGCCTAGTAAAATTTTAGAAGATTTTGTCTAGTAAAACCTTGGAAGATTTTGCTATTGGGTGGGCAAGAACAATACAATTGAAAGGTAAGTTATTAAGTGAAACTAGTTTTCCTTTAATAGACCTGAAGCCACAATAGGGGCTAAAAGACGTGTAGGATTTTGCAAGTAGAATCTTACTCTAACTCAAAAGGATAACTTTTCTCCCAAGTTGCTTTTTACCCAAGTCCGCCCAGATTTTTACTAGGTATAACAGGGACCACAAAAATAGTAAGAGACTGCTAATTATAGTATTAATTCAAAATTAGCATAAATTAATTCTTACTACAATTAATTGAAAATTTATTCCACTAAAAAACTGCAATTGAACTCCTCAATATGAATTTCGAAAGTTCATTAACTCTTGTTTTAACTCCCCATGTTAAGACTTCAAATACTAGTTAATTAAATTAAATCACTGAAAATTTAATTCAATTAACTAATTAAATCTTTTATAATTCCGCTTAAACTATTTCATGTGACATATACAAAATTCATCGGTCGGGTTTTCACATGAAAACTTAGAAGCTTACAAAAAGGGGTATCATCAAACTCAAAACCTAATCATGGATTCTATCAACTAATTATTATTCACATATGTTATTCGTTATGTCCAATCTATTAGGCATATACTAACTCTAAATAGAATCGTACATTTTGATAACCAAAACAATAAACAAATTACATTGATCATGATAACTATATCAAGATTAGGAGTATAAGCTCATTTAATGAATTAGAGAACTTGTTTTATATATTCAGTACAAAAATATCTTTTCTCTACTTGGTCCGTTCAATATACACTTAGTATACTAGCACAGGAAGTTGGAGTAAAACTACTCCCATAATCAAGACAAATTATATGAGATCTTGTGCTACAATCATCAAGATATTTTCTCCAACAATATCTTTAATTGTGAACATAGTTTATTAATTAACTGTGAACCACACGGGAGTCCTGTGTGACAAGAAAGTGCCACCGTTACTCAAAGGTAAGTTTTATCGAGCAATGGTTAGACCGTCCATATTGTATGGAATCGAGTGTTGGCCGGTTAAGAACTCTCACATCCAGAAGATGCAAGTAGCAGAGATGAGGATGTTGAGATGGATGTGTGGGCATACAAGGATGGATAAGATTAGGAATGAAGTTACTCGAGAAAGGGTGGGTGTGACGCCCATGGAGGACAGGATGCGAGAAGCAAGACTCAGGTGGTTTGGGCACATTTAGAGGAGGAGCACTGATGCACCGGTGAGGAGTTGTGAGCGACTGGCGGTGCTGGGCACGGGGAGAGGTAGAGGGAGACCTAAGAAGTACTGGAGAGAGGTGATCATGCAGGACATGACATGACTTAGGATTACTGTGACCCTTGATAGGGGATTGCGGAGGTCGAGCATTAAGGTTTTAAGTTAGGTTAGGTGGGAAGTTGGGAATATTTCTACAGCACGCTAGAGTGAGACTAGGCAGTTAGTAGTTAGTACTGATACAGGGCTTTATATTAAAGATATTAGTATACTTTCCTCTTTCTCATATTTCTTATATTCCTTATATTGTTGTCATTTTATTGTTTATGTTATTTTAGATAAAGAGAGAAAGTTTAAAGCAACTTGGTTAATAGCTACACAAAGCCCAATTCCAACAAGATATAACTTAAGACACTATTGAAGTATGGCAATGGAAAACAGTTTGGATTCAAGGAAGACTATAGGAATTACTTATCCAAAACAAAAATAAAAATTAAAGATTTTAAAGGATTGTTCAAGATTCTAGATTTAGATTGTAAGGCTAGAAGATGGCTATCTTGACCAGAAAATCCCTAATTCTTGGAATTAAATTTGAAGTGGGTTTTTGTTATTATACTTGAAATTCAATGTTACGTTCTTGAGGTTTGTGTTGATTTTGGTTTGGTTTGGAATTATATTCTTCAAAACTCAAATGCTTGAAGGGTCCCTTTTAATATAAGATTTGTTGAACTATGATGTTGTGATGTTTCTGTTTTTTGTTTTTGTTTGAAAATTTTGTAGGGTGCAATCGGTATTAGGACCAAAAGAAATAAGGAGTGCAATAAATTTTGTTTGGAAATTTTGTAGGAGCCTGAAGGTGTAATTAGTCAAATCTATTTGTTTTCTTTTTTTCTTTTGTTTTTTTTCGTTAAAATCCTTTTAAGTTTTTCGTTAGTTCTAAGGCTTCAAATTAAATGTGTCTATTTTTGTTAAACATAGAGTACATTTTGTGTTCACTAGAATATATAAAGGACAAAGATAGTCCTACCCTTTTATATAAGAGACTATTGGGGTCTTTTCCTCTAATTAGAATATAAAATATTGTTATACCTCGTATTTTCATACGTAAAAGTATACCAAAATAAATTGATGAAAGCTCAAAAATGAGGTGTTACATTCCGCATTTTTGTACGTTAAAGTTTCGTTGTAAGTTAATCGACGTAAGCTTGGAAATGAGATTATTTTGAAATTATAAGTATTATGCTATTTCAAACAAGGGATAAGTAAATTCGTGAAGGTGACCTGGCAAGCAAATCGAAGAAAATGAGTTTCGTCGAAGTTTATCAATTTTGTGATAAAATACGGTCCTATAATACCCGGTATTCATTGACTAGTGCCATATAAGGTACCACATGACTATAATAGCAAGATGTACAAATGGTATTAAAGATTAATAGTATTTTAAGTAGTTTGAGATAATTCCTAATTATGTGAATAATTGAGTAATTATTGATTAATGAGAAATTAATAAGTTAATCAAGTGATTAGTGGATAATTAATTCAAATAAATGGGATAACACTTACATCTCCAAACCCATCCAAGAATGGTGACTCATAAGTCACTATGATATGTGGTCGTGAAACTCATTTTCTTTGATTTATTTACCATCTAACATTCACGATACTTACTTATTGCCTGTGAATTAGTTTGGGTTGTGACTCATAAGTCCTTACAAGCATTCGTATACATGATATCTGTTTATAAGTCTCTGAAAGTACACACTTAACATAAAGGTCGAGAAAGAGCCCTGCCATACCAAACAACACGTATCCAAATTATACTGACCAAACAAGCAACTCCGAAGCAAATGGAGCGTACCAACATCTTTCGCTAAGCTGATAGCCTACTTGGAGGAATCTCGACTTGTCTATCGGGACCTGCGGGCATGTAACGCAACGTCCCCAAGCAAAAGGGACGTCAGTACGAATAATGTACCGAGTATGTAAGGCACATAAATAAGCACATAAAAGACATGAACGAAATATAGAGTAAATGACTCAAGCTGTAAGTTTGGATAGCTCTGTAAATCATGAAATACTTATAGTGTCATGTATATACGTATGAATATTATGTCGTGCATAGGTATATGCGTTTATAACATCATCAAACCTCTAAGGGCATTTCATCATATCATCTCGTTCACTGCGGGCAAAATCATCATCGTATACCAGCTAATCCGGCGGTGGTGCGTATATAACGCTGTAACCTTTTTCTATATATATATATATATATATATATATATATATATATAGAGAGAGAGAGAGAGAGAGAGAGAGAGAGAGAGAGAGTCATGGGTCAATATATATGTATAAATAAATACAACGCATGAGAAGTACTTCAATAAAACTCTTGGAACCTTAAGTATCAGGTTGAGAACAAAAACAGACGATAAAATAATAAGACATATGTGAATTCAAGAACATAGGCCCTTCTAATACTTCTATGAATACAGTCATTTATGAAAGTTGTGTATGTACTCATATCGTTTGTGTCATAGATCATGCCAAAAGGAAAGAAGGGATAGCCTTACCTGAGCGAGTTCTCTGGAAAATCCCTTAAACACACGACAATCCCGACAAAACACGTGACGTCAAGACCGAAGCAGAAAAAAATCGTATGATATTTTTGAAAATGTTACACCGTACTCCCTTAAAATTGCAAGATCTCACGTTGCTTTGAATTGTTGAAGATCCTATCTTGCACATGACTTACGTTGAGACTTATGTTTGTAACATACAAACACTTACGTTTTTGAATGCATATAAGAATGTATACGACTCATGTTATATGTATCTTTCCTTTATTAAATGGAAATGACATACATTCTTAAGACGTGCCACATATCGTAGTGACTTATGAGTCACAATTCTTGGGTGGGTTTTGCTGCTATATGGGAGATGTAATTGTTATCCCATTTATTTGAATTAATTTTTCCAATAAATAACTTGATTAATTTGTTAATTTTTCATTAACCAATAATTATCTAACACATAATTAGAAATTATCTCAAACTACTTAAAATATTACTCACTTTTAATACCTTTTGTACACATTAATATTATAGTCATGTGGTACTTTGTATGACACTAGTCCATAAATACCAGGTATTATAGTTCGGACCGTATTTTATCTCAAATTGACAAACTTCGATGAAACTCGTATTCTTCTATTTGCTTGCCCTCTCACCTTCACGAATGTACTTATTCCTAGCTTGAAATAGCGTAATACTTATAATTCCAAAAGAATCTCATTTCCGAGCTTAGGTCGATTAACTTACGACAAAACTTCAATGTACAAAAATACCAGATGCAGCACCTCATTTCCAAGCTTTCATTAATTTATTTATAGCTCACTTTCACGTACGAAAATATGAGTGTAACATCACTCCCCACTTTGGAACATTCGTCCTCGAATGTTGACTGATGCACTTTCATTCTTATAACTTATGTTTTCAAATACTTTAGTACTTTCCTTGTCATCTAGGCTGTTCTGTAAATAAATCAAAAGGCTAGGGTGTTACCCCTTTAGCCCTCTTTCTCACGCCGCCATTTGTGGTTGGAATCCTTCCGATCTTGTAATTGTTGCTACCTTCCATCATGCAACTTGCATAACTCAGATCTTGTAAGTGCGAGAGGCTTCACTTTTTAAATATATACATAGCTTGATAAGATGTCCTTGTGGGCATCTATGAGTATATTGAAGTTCTTCACTTGGTACTTTGTTGAACTTACGAATATTGTTATACCTTATTTCATAGATTCGTTTATCCATCCGTATGACTTTACTCCATCTAAATAGTCCTTTACTACTTCGTCATTATTGTTCATCTAAAGGATGACATCCTTATCCCCTCTCATATGTTGTAACTTTATTCATCTATTGTTGATTCACCGATTTCTCAAAATGAATTTTAATCAGTATAAAATAAAGTATATAATAGCAATAAATATTAGTAGGAACATATATGCTTACAAGTTAACCTGTACGAAAAATACTATTAATTCTTGAGAAAATAACAAACTAGATAATATTGCATTATGTCAATTACATTAAATGCATGCACGCAATTTTTTTTACAAATAACTACAAATTGGAGATCATATAATATTGGTACAGTATAAATGAAAAAAAAAACACCTTATAAAGAAAGTGCTTGAATCTAGTGATTAGCCTTGTTATTAATAGGAGAGGAAGAAAAGAAGAAACAACAAAAGAGAAAAGAAAAAATCTATTTATATTAGAGAGATTATTCCAAATAGGAATAAGAGATTTATACAATCAAGTTATTTCAAAACAATTACAGACAATTGTCTATATTATGTACGAGATTGTAACCTAGAAAATAAAAACAAGCCATTGTCACTATAGTATAGTGCAACTTACATTTATAGTGCAGAATTCTATATACTAGCAGTGTATATAATATAAATCATTGGTAAGAACACATTAAAGCACTCTCAAAATTGAATTATGCTGTGTGATAATGATCTTACGCATACTCTAAGTTAACGGGATAGGTACCAAATTTGTACGTAGTACCACCAAGTAACATAAGTGAGCGGCGAGAGCAGAAATTGCTTGCAAAAAAATCTGCGCTCAGCTGGTGCATTCCATCTGATGCAGTGTAATGAACTAAGGCTAATGCATAACCGAATATGAAATAAGGGTGCCAACAGGAGAATAATGTATCAAAACTTCAAAGCATCTATTAAATTTCATGTAGGTAAAACATTGTTTCTTAAAGTACTTGAACCAAAAAGGGAACATATCAAAGATACTAAACTGCCATAATATCAAGAACAAAAAGTAGATATAGCACCAAGCCTTCTTACAGTCCTCCATTCTCACTTCTTTGACTTCTTGGATCCTCCCCTACATCAAGGACATTTTAATCAGATTTTGTTTTATCAAATTTTGTTTTAAGGTTCTTGATAAACTGATAGCAAGTCCGTGATCAACTTACTGGGCAGTTTGGGCTGGGGTTGCTGAAGCTGCTGGTTGCACTGGCTTTTCTCCTGGTCCCTGTGAATTATAAAGAACGAGCTCAATTTCATTTACTGTTGCCGTAAAATAGTGACATGCTGACTACTAGTCAAGGGGCAGCAAGCACTATAGAGTGTTGAGCCTGAATTGCTTAGGGAAATTTACATCAAGCTCCAGTTGTTACCTGGGCCAATCGTTCCTCCCTCCTAGCAAACTTCCTTTCCCTGCTTGCTTTGTTCTTTGCCCTCCTGGCCTCAAATTGGTCGGACAATGTCTTCTCTCTAGCCTTTTCAGCCTTTGTTTTGTGAATGTTTTCCATGAGCACACGCTTGTTCTTGAAAACATTACCCTTCACCTTCATGTACATGTCATGATACATGTGCTTGTCGATCTTCTTGGACTCCCTGTACTTGCGAAGCAAACGCCTGAGGACTCTCATCCTCCTCATCCACAGCACCTTTGTGGGCAACCTAGCCTCCCGGGTACCCTTACGCTTACCTGAGAGAAGACTATATATTGAGTCAACTGCCTTCAAAATAATTACTTTTTTGTTTTACGAATTCCTCAAACAAAACTCGGCCATTTTTTCAACCGAGTCCACATTTCGTAGGTTGATATCATATATAAATTTTCAGTTTGAAGTATCAAAAATACAAATTAATTTGGTTAAATACCACATTAGAAGTCATCTGAAGAAGCGTTTCTACCAGAAAATATGAATTATTAGAGTATCACATAAACTAGTAACCAATGTCAAGATTAGGAGGTACCATATCCAGAGTGACGACCCTTCCTCTTGGCTTCCTTCATTCTGCGTGCACGAGATCTTGAGTGAATTTTTGTTGGTTTCCTGATGATGAAGCCATCTTTCACCAACTTTCTGATGTTCTGCCCTGCACTCAATGCAAATGAGGAGATTTAGAGGCAGTCAATTTGTGTAGAGACCAATAAATTTAGTTAAAATGCTTCCACTGCTAGAACTTATCAGGGCTTTCAACGGGAAAGCTAGGAAATACCAAGAAGGGCTCAAACACCAACTAATCTCAAGCTATATGTTCAAGCTTCTTCTCATGTTAAAACCATTTGTCTAATAGAACATAAAGAAGAAGCAAATAAATGTAAAACATCTCACTCGCATTTGCAACTTTACCCTATAAGACACACACATATATGACCAAAATCTAATTTATCAATTAATATTTGAATTATTTTTTTTATTTGCATCGGGTGTCCGAGTCTCTAAAGGACACTAATCCCGAGGGTGCACAGGGAAGTGCATCACAGTTAATTCAGGTTTTAACAGGTCAGATGGACCTCAGAAATTGTTTGCACTCAGTGGGTTTCGAACTTTAGACCTTGAAAGGAAGGAAATACCATGGCTCAAAGTCTATTGCCACCAGGTCAACCGGGTTGATATTTGAATTATACTTAGTCGCAAATCAATTGACTCAGATAATCAAAGCCTTCTATACTGCATACCCATACTGCTCTATTTCAGATACATCTCAATTCAATACTACATAAAGGTTATTAGGAATTATCTAAATCTATCTATAGTAGGACAACTAATTTTGTCCATATACTAGTTTAAATCATCTCTATGTGTCCTTTTCTACATCGCGCTCTGACTTTCAGCAAACACATCACTACACAAGCCCAAATTATAAATTTAAAAAAAAAGCATGTAAGAATGAGAATTACATCAAGTACCCTATTCGCCACAGCACGAAGAATATTCATTCAACAAAAAGTTAAGTGATAACATTCACTTAAAAAAGAGTTTAGTGAAAGTAGAACAATAAAAATCGGAAGCAGATCTTAAACAAACAGAAGAAGAAACATACTGGAGTTGGCCATGGAGATTTCATTGCCTTCATTAGGGTCAAGCCAGACTTTTCCCCTCCCACACTTGAGGACGCTGGCGGCCAGCCGCTTCTGTAATTTCAGTGACACCATCTCTCTCTCCCTCACACCTCTCTCTTTTGCTGTTGTAGCTGAAAACAGAGAAGAAAAGGAAGGTGTCTTGATAAGGTCTTTATATTCAGTCACCACATAACATGACCTAGGGCTTTTGGCAGGGCTTACTTTGAAAGAAAAAATCAATTAAATTAAATCTCACTAGTCAGGCCCATATTGGGTTTCCTGGGCAATAGAAATAGGCCTTGAAACAAGATTGGACCAAGCCCATATTTCTATACTAGAAATTTGAAATCTAGTGGTGTTCCAAAGGCAACTATGCAAGACAAATCTCGGTATGACTTATGGCCCACTGATTCTTAGTAGGCCATATGCAAGCACGAATCGAGTTTAGTAGGTTAATGTGTTTCTGATACATAATGATTATATACCGGGATATTTTTAAAAATAGCCAGATTTATAATTAGTCATTTAAAAATAGCCTAATTTTAAAAGTAATAGAAAATTTGCCATTTTTTATGTAAATATAAATCTGAGCGAAAACATTGTTCAAAACACGAAAATACTCCAGTATATAATGCTGGAGTTCCAGCATAAGTATACTTGAACTCCAGCATATTATACTGGAGTTCCAGGATAATATGCTGGAACTCTAGCATAATATGATGGAGTTCCAACATAAATATACTAGAACTCTAGCATAATATAGTCGAGTTCTAGCAAATATAATGGTCTAGTATAATATACTGGAGTTTGGAGCATCGATGCTCCAGTCTCCAGTATATTATACTGGAGCCGACAAAGTATAGGGGTCCTGCGTAATATGCTGGAGTTCATATGCAAGTGCACCGAACTCCAGTATATTATATTGGACCGGTCTCTATTACATCAAAATAGTGGCTATTTTTCAATCCAACCAATTTCTAACTTTTCCGAAAAGAGGTTTACTCCTCCCTTGATGTTATATTATACTAAGTGTTGGAAAATCATACAAGTCCTCGTGACCTTGGAATGTATACTATTTGTGTATTAAGTGGCTAATGTGACTTGACACTTAGTCATGTCGAGGGAAAGCTAAACCAAATTCACTACTACAGGTTTTTCGGTGTGTCGCTTGTGAGGCCCAGGCCTACGCCAAGGGCGATACGCCAACACAATGTCACAAGTAGAGGTTTTTCGGTTTGTCGCTTGTGAGGCCAAGGCCTATGCAAAGGGTGATGTGCTAATACAAGTCGGCAAGTTGAGGCTTTTTTAGGTGTTGCGTTGCGATGCCAAGGCACAACCCAAGAGCGATGTGCCAATGCTACGTCACAAGTAGAGGTTTTTCAGGGTGTCACTTGAGAGGCCAAGGGAATGAAAGGGCGTGGCCACGGGACATGTCAGGACGTTGCAGGACATGGCAGGACGTGGCCATGGCATGGGTTAGGACGTGTCGGGACCTAGCAAGCATCGCAGGACATGGCAGGGCATGGCCATGGCACAGGTCAGCTGATGTTTTAAGACGTCGCAGGAAATGGCAGAGCGTGGCCGTGGAACAGGTTAGGACGTGTCAGGATATTGCAGGATATGGTCATGCCACGGGTCAGGACGTATTAGGACATCGCAGGATATGGCCATGGCAAGGGTTAGGACGTGTCAGGACATCGCAGGACATGGCCATGGCACGGGTCAGGACGTGTCAGGATGTTGCAGGACATGGCTATGACATGTGTTAGGACGTCGCAATACATGACAGGACGTAGCCATGGCACAAGTTAGGATGTGTTAAGACTTGTCAGGACATTGCAGGACATGGTCATGCTATGTGTCAGGACGTCGTAGGACATGGCCATGGCACGGGTCAAGACGTCTTAGGACATGTTATGACGTCGCAAGACATGGCCATGGCATATGTCACGGGCATGTTTTATGTCTCACAAAAATATCTTGCGCAGTAGCCAAGCCTCTCCTTGACTTCAGCTTGCTCCAACACTCGGCCAAAATTTCGCAACTTTGGACTTTGATTTATTTAGGCAGCATTTCAACGTAGTAAGTAGACATTGATTTTAGGCAACAAATATATAGTGAAGGGACAAAATTTAAACGTGAACAAAAGGTACAATATTACAGAAAACTCTTTTTCCAACTTTGTATTTAACTCGAGCATACGAAGAAACTTAATTCGAAGTACATCCGTGTACAAAAATAAAAATCGCTCTTGACCCTCATAAGATTACTCTTAGCCTTAGGTTTGTTTTCACTCTTGAAAATAGGTTTAGGACTTTTCCTAACTCAAAAACATGCACTCTACACGTTTTTAACTCTTATTCCACAAAAGGAATGAGTGTTGCCCATTTATAGAACATGAACCAACCCCACTTACACAATAGTTGCCCCATTTTAGGCCTTAACACTTGCCCACTCAGCCCACTATTTTAGTTTAGTGTAGTTGACACCCAGAACTACTAGGATTATGTAAATCATATTAAAGTAAATGGGATCATGGCCCCAAAACGTGCTAACACCTGCCAACTTTTAAGACAAAGCTCAATTGTTGCTCATGTGCACAACATGTGTCGGTAACCGCCTTTAACTTTGTAAACTAAGACTTGCTACCCCAATTTCGTGCATGGGTTTGGACTCCAATACCATTGTATCCCTCTGCATTATGCTATAAATTTCCTTTCCATCGCCCACGAACTTGGCCCGTTTTGCCGTAACTCAATGCCATGATAAATCTGCCCGCGCACTACCTTCCTGTTGCACATTTGCTTGCCTTTGCCTAGCCGTTTTTGACTTGACTTTGCATCACTGCCTCATGCATTGATGCCTTTGAGATAATCAAGTGTCACCCTTAGCCCGCAACTCATTGTCAAGCCCTTGCCAAGCTACCTCGCCTCCGTTCAAAGTGTTGGCCATCACTTGATCGTTCCTTTTTGACTTTGGTGCTACTCGTGCACCAGCTTTGCAATACTCTTGCTGCCTCATGACAACACTCTTGTTGTCAAGTCTATATCAATTGGTGAAAGTCTAATAATATCATGTGTCAGGACGTGTTAGGATGTCACAAAATATGGCACGGCGTGACCATGGCACGGTTGAGGATGTGTCAGGACGTTGTAGGACATGGACATAGCACATGTCAGGATGTGTCAGGATGTCGCAGGACATGGCAGGGGATGGCCATGGCACGTGTCAGGACGTGTCAATACGTTGTAGGACATGGCCAAGACACGTGTTAGGACATGTCAGGACATTGCAAGACATACCCATAGCACATGTCTGGACCTGCCACGATGTTGCAGGACATGGCCAAGGCACGTGTCAGGACGTGTCAAGACATGTCAGGACGTTGCGGGACATGGCCAAGGCACGTGTCAGTATGTGTCAGGACGTTGCTGGACATGGCCATGGAACGTGTCAAGACATGTCAAGACATTGCGGGACATAGTAGGGCATGGCCATAGCACGGGTTAGGACGTCGCAGGACCTGACACACATGGCCATGGCATGGGTCAGGACATCACAGGACATGGCTACAGGACGTATCAGGACATCGCAAGACATGGTAGGGTGTGGCCATGGCATGGGTCAAGATGTGTTAGGACGTCGCAAGACATGGCAGGGCATGGCTATGGCACGGGTCAGGACGTGTTAGGATGTCGCAGGACGTGGCCATGGGATATGTCAGAACATCGTAGGACATGGACAGGACATAGCCATGACACGTGTCAGGACGTTGCAGGACATGGCCATGAAACATGTTAGGACGTGTCAGGATATCTCAAGACGTGGTTATGACATGGGTCAGGTCGTGGCAGAACGTCATAGGACGTGGCCACATGATGTGTTAGGACATCACATGACATGGCACGAGTCAGGACGTCGTAGGACGTCGCAGGACATGGCCATGGAATATGTCAGAATGTCATAAGACATGGCCATAGCACCTGTCAGGAAGTGTCAGGACGTTGCAGGATATGGCCATGGCACGGGTCAGGACGTGTCAAGATGTCACAGGTCATGGCCATGGCACGTGTCAGGACTTCATAGGACATGGCGTGGCGTGGCTACAGGACGTGTCAGGACATCAGGATATGTCAATAATTAAATATTATTAGGTGTGTATGTGATGTATATATATACACATGTACAGTGTTAGAAGTTAGTTACATTTTCGATATCTTCAATACACAGATATCTCACTTCTTCTTCTTCTTCTTCTCTGTTTTACTCCATTGCTTCGATGGTTATGGTTGCTTTAACATGGTATCAGAGCTTGGTATAATTCCAAGGAATTCATCAATGTCAGACGAGTAAAGAGGAGATACGATTCTTCCAGCTAGGTTTTGTGAATCTCTGTACGATTCACCAATTTCTTCTTAATTGCACAACAATTTGAGTAATTTTTTTTCTTCTACAATGGCGATTAATGAAAATGAGTCAACATCGACATCGACTACTGTTACATCTAAAAACCAGAATAACGACTTAGTTCATCGTAATCACCCTTTGTATCTTTCTGATACTCAAGGTGCTGTTCTCATCTCAATTCAACTTCGAGGATCTGAAAATTATTCTCTTTGGAGCAGATTTATGAAAATTGTATTGCATGGTAAAAACAAGTTAGGTTTTATGCTAGGAACCTATAGAAAGGAGCTTTATGATTCCAGTCTTCATGAACTCTGGGAGCGATGTAATGCAATTTTTTTAGCTTGGATAATGCACACTGTAGCTCCTAAACTACTAAGTACTGTGATCTATGCATCCAATGCTTTTAAGGTTTGGGAGGATCTTCGTGAAAGGTTTGATAAGGTGAATGCTGCTAAGTTTTTTTATCTTTATAAGGAGATTGCTAAATTGAGTCAAAATCTGTTAACTGTGTCGGAATATTTCTCAAAACTCAGAGAACTATGGGATGAGTATGAGGCTTTAGCTCCTCCTCCTTCATGTGGATGCCCTGAGTCTAAGCAACATGCAGAACACTAGTTGTACCAGTATTTAACATGTCTAAATGATTCATTTGATAATGCTAAAGATCAGATTCTCATGATTCAGCCACTTCCTAATGTTAACCAGGCCTATGCTATGGTAGTTAATGTTGAGAGCCAAAGGAAAAACAGTGCAGCTCTAAGTGTTGGCATTGGTGAAACTATGAGTAAAGCTAATGCACGAAATGGCATTGGTGAAACTACGTGAAATAGATTTTAATAGAGTACAAAACCACAAAGGTTTTACTCTTCCAGAAACAGTAAAAACAAATACAAAAATATTAAATTCCTTAAGGTTGTTATTACACTGTATTTGTAAATATTTCCAGAATTATTTTACAAATACAGTGTCATAACACTTAAAAACCAAATTTACCAATGACAGGCAAAAAGGTGCTTACAAATCCTCTCTTATTAGTAAGAAGGAAATAATACTAGTATTTATGACAAATAATATAAATAAGATTCTCTTAAATTTTACTATCTTCAGTAAAGTAACTTTTCTGAAGCTCTTTTGTGCAGCTGAAGATTGCAAGTTACATTCTTCACGTAAACCAGTCCACCAAATACATGAAAGAAAAGTCGAGCTTTGGATAAAAATATAGAATTAGAAAACGAAACGGACTACTCCATACTAGAAATGCAGTTTTACACAATTGAGAAAGACTGCAAAAAGCGAATTTTCCTAAACCGAAAAAATGGAATGTGCAACAATTAAAAACAACATTAATTAATTAATAGCATTCGTTACAATTGAGTTAGGGCACCGTTGGACTGACATCATCGAAACTCCATAAATCCATCGAGCCACCGCCCAGGACGGCCTCCGCCGCTAGATTCACGGTCGCCGCCACTGATTGGCCGTCAACATATGGTATTTCATAGAACTTCATCACTGACTCGTAAGCCATCAGCTCCTCAGTCAGTTTCTCCACTTCGTTCTCTGCGTTTTGCTCCTCAGTCAGTTTCTCCACTTCGTTCTCTGCGTTTTGCTCCTCACTTCCATTATAAACAGACCCAGATGAATTTTTATAAGCTAATGGATATTCCATAACAGTTCCAGTGTTATGATTTTCGAGCGAGCTGAAGCTGCCATTACTGTTATTTGACTCATATTCGTAAGCAGTACTGTAATGGTCGTCCTCGTTAGGGAAGTTAACTTTGGCTTTTTTCCCTCTGATTTTACGTGCTTCTTTGTCATAGGCTCTAGCAGCTTCTTCTGCAGTGTTGAAAGTACCTAACCAGACCCTTACACCTTTTCTTGGGTCACGAATTTCAGCAGCCCATTTACCCCATGGACGCTGTCGGATTCCCCTGTAAAGATTCTTCCTTTGCCTTTTCTTGCTCTTCAGGATCTGCTCATTACCTGTTTGTAGAAATTCATCAGTGATCACCTTAAAAATGAATCAGAAAAAAAAAAACATGCATAAGCTCAGGTTTAATTAATTAATTACCTGTTGCCGGTTGAGCTCGTTTTGGAGTGGCAGTAACATTTTGACTGGATACCCTGGAGTTAATTGGCTTAGTAAATGAAGAACTTGGCCATAAGTCGGTGGATGACGCGCGACGGTCACGGTGGGGAATGAGATCAGCAAGAATTGCACCACCACACATGTTTTCTTAGTAATTTGACTCTTTCTTTATAGTGGAAGAAAGAAAAGATTGAATCAGAAAGAGAATTTTGTTGTTGATGATTTTACTAAAAGTCAGGTTTTTGTAGTGTCAAGCAAGAGAGAAACGTCTAAACAAGTTTCGGTTTGGGTGTGTGACAAGAAAAGGAGGGATGAGACGTATTTGTAGCGAGAGAGAGAGAGGGGGGCTGTAACTTGTAGTTGGTGACAGGTCTTAGCGGTGAATTTTCATGCCGGATACGGTGTACCTTTCTTTTGGGTTCTTTGTATTCTCTTCACTTTTTGACTAGGTATGTTTTTGTTAGTACCTACTTATTTGGATTTACTTGGTGAACAAGTTGGGCAAAGATACCCAAGGTTAAGGAAAAACAACGGTGAGACAAATAATCCACATATAAAATAATTTTGATATAAAATTGAGGTTAAATTTTCGTATTTGCCAATCTATTTTTTTTAACGATTGGGTTGATGTTTAATATACCGGTTGTCTAGCCTATGTGTTTTTGATATAAAGAAAAATATTTTTTTTATTTTTTATATTTGGTTGGTTTAAATATTTTAAAAAATATTTCACTCAAGAACTTATTTTTTATCATCCGGAGAAAAATATTTCCACTATCAAGGAGAATATTTTTCAAAACTCTTTTTCATCATTCTTCATCCTATTCTTCATCTCCATCAAACCCCACCAAACTCATCCCACCCCACCTCATCCAACCCCAAACTATCCCTACCCCCAAACCACTGTCACCCGTACCCCTCACCCACATAACCCCTACCCTACCCACCCATCCTAAATAGATATTCCCTTCAGTCTAAAATAAGTGATTTTTTGGATGTTTTCACACATATTAAGAAAGTCACTTTTTAGCATTAATTAGCAATAAAATTGACCATTTTAACCTTACTATCTCACATACAACACTCCTAACACATATTCTAACACTATTTACTCCAAGGACAATGTAGGAAAAACATCATTAAGTCATTCTTGAAATCCGAAAAATCACTTATTTTGGACCGGAGGGAGTATATAGTAAGGGTACTTTTTTTTTGATGTTGTAGATAAAGGTACTTTCTTTTTCGTTTCAACAAAATGAGTATTTTCTTTTCATGATGTAGAAAAAATACTTCACTTCAACAAATTGAGTATTTTCTTTTCATGATGTAGATAATTCTTTTTCTTTTTTTTTTAATTTCAACAAAATGACTATTTTCTTTTTATATTGTAGAAAGAGTACTTTCTTACGACCAAAAAAGTAAAATTTTTTATACGGAACTCAAATTTCAACGGTTATCTTATGTAGAAAAAGTGAACGAACAAATTAATTCATTTTTGTATGTGTGAATTTTTAAAATAATTAAATTTTTGAAGAAAATAGAGTGATTAAAATAATTGGTATAGAACAGCAAATATGGGAATTTAGGGGATGGGGTGAGGATAGAGAGTAACATAAAAAATTATTTTCCTAAGAAATATCTTTAACCAAACAATAGAAATATTTTCCAAATTTCTTTTTACTCACCAAGCAAAGAAGGAAAAATAAGTGATAAAACCACTTATTTTTCAAGAAAATTATTCTCCACCAAAAAATATTTTCCTTCGTAGCAAACACACCTTATATTTTGCATGGACATCTTAATGTACGAGATAAAGACTAGGAGGAAAATCAACGAGGCAAGTGTTCTCTTCCTCGATGAATGAATTGATGAAATGTTATATGCATAACACATGCAAGTCGATATAGTAAGAAGAGGATGAGCGTTTGTTTAAGTTAGGGAGGATACGACGATCCGACCCGTTATCTCATGAGTTACCGCTCCGTTTCTCCCGTTTTATATTTTTTCATGTTTCGATATCGGTATGTGGTGTGTTAGAGTTGATTTGGATTGGTTTTGATAAGAAATGAGACACTTAGTCTCTTTAAGGAGGGCTTAAGTTGGAAAAAGTCAACTGGATGTTGACTATTGTGTTAGAGGGCTCGAATTTGAATTCCGATGATTTGGTTAGCTTCGGGGGGTGATTTGTGACTAAGGAGTGCGATCAAAATTAATTTTGGAGGTCCGGTATAGAATTAGGCGCGAATTGACAAAGTTAGTATTTTGGCGAATTCCGGTTGATATGTGGAATTTTGATTAGAGGGTCATAATGGAATTTCAAGAGTTGATGTAGCTTCGATATGTGGTTTTTGAGGTGTGTGCAAAATTTCAGGTCATTCGGACGCCTTTTGGTTGAATTTTTGATCGAATGTGTGTTTCGAAAGGTTTTAAAGAACTTTGGCTTGAATCTGAATGAGAATAGACGATTTTAGTATTTTTAGATGTGTTTTGATGATTGGAACAAGTTTGAATGAGGTTTTAGGTGCGTTGATACTTTTGGTTGAGGTCCCGGGGGCTTCGGGTGAGTTTCAGATGGTCGATCAGACCAATCATGGCATTTTAAGTTGCAGATTTTGCTGTCATGATGTTGTAGAGTATTTATGCTTCGCAATCGCGGGTGTGGTGTCGCGATTGCGTAGAAGATTTTTGGGAGGCAGGAATTTTGTTCTCTGCGTTCGGGTTTGAGCGTTCACGATCGCGGATAAAAATTTTGGCAGGCTTAAATTTTGTTCTTCACGTTCGCAAGTGTGGGTCCGCTAACGCGAAAGGAGAATTTCTAATGCATCGCGATCGTAGGGTTTTATTCGTGTTCGCATAGGTTTAACTGGAGCCTTGGATTTTAGAGCTTCGCGATCGTGGGGCCTTGGCTGCGATCGCGATGAGGGATTTCTGGAGCTGCGTAGAAGGGTTTTAAATATTTTATTTTGCGAGCTTAAGTCATTTTCCCTCCATGGTTGATCATTTTGAGAGCTTCTTGGTAGAGATTGAAGACGGATTCAAGGAGAATCCATTGGAGGTAAGAATTTTGAACAAAAAGCACGATTATATTGTCAAATTGGTCTAGAAATTCATGGAAATTAAGCCAAAAATTGATGAACTAGGGCTTGAGTTTTTGATATTTCAAATGGGGATTTAATAGGTCATTTGAGCTCAGATTTGGGAGTTCTTAGTATATATGAACTCATGGCGAGACGAAAAATCCGCTAATGTGAGTTTTGTAATTTTTTTAGAAGTGACACGGGGGCTCTGGTTTTGCTAGTTTCAAAATTTTTGCTATTTTACGATTGTTTTCAATTGGGTATTATTCCCTTAGCATATTGTGATGTATTCGCTTTGATTTTGGCTAGATTCGACGCGCATAGAGGCTGGTTTGAGGGGCAAAGGCGTCGCGAGCTATAGATTTCAACGGTAGGTGAGTAATGATTGTAAATGAAATCCCGAGGGTTTGAAACCCCGGATTTGCATCTATAGTGCTATAGAGAGGTGACTTGCACGTCGGATAGAGAGCGTAGGGTAGAGCACAGTTTTGGATTGTGACTCGGTCTGTCCCGGTTGTTGATTTTATCGAGTATTTCACTATGACTTATTATTTTTCACTATGACTTGGGCTTATTGCCATATTTGGGGCTTATTGCCGACTATTTGAACTCTTTATGAGCTATCATCATTGTTTTTCTTACTAATTAAAATATTATTTGAACTTAGTACATTGTTATTACACTGTTTCATGAACTCAGCTATATTTCACTCAACTTGGAGTTTTAAACTAATATTTGAACTATTGTTTGAGCTGAGCATTATTGTTTCCACTGATGCCCGAAGAGCTTATTATTACTGTTGGACTAATTGAGACCGAGGGCCACATGTGAGGATATGTTGAGTGATGTGAGGAGGCTTTCAGGCCTCGAGTGTATTGTGAGGAGGCTTTCAGGCCTCGAGTGTATTGTGAGGAGGCTTTTCAGGACTCAAGTGTATTGTAAAGAGGCTCTTAGGGCTCGAGTGTATTGTGAGGAGGCTTTTAGGACTCATGTTGATATGTACATGCTTTTAGGCCTTATGATGATATAGAGTTTGGGCTGTATGAGCCCCTACAAAGTCTGCACATCCACAGACCTTGTAGTTTTGTTAAAATCCTTCTAGATGCTCTTCCTGGTCGGGCTATATTGGGTTGTAAATATCGTTAATTAATGTCAATAAGACATATTTTGCTATGCGTTTATGTTTAATTATTTTTTTGAAAGAGGTATTGATGTTATGTTGTCTGGCCTTGTCTTCACAAAAGGCGCCATCACGACCGGGTTTGATAAATGGGTAATGACAAGAATCGACACTGAAATCGCAAAGAAAACCAGAGTTCTGGGCAAAATTCAATGGCAAGAATGTGGTCCATTATGCGACTGCATAACCTATTTGTGAGCCGCAAAGTAGACCGCAAACCAACCATGAAGGCTGCTGAAGAAAGAAAATGCGATGCAAAATGTGGTCTTATTTCTACAATGCGGACCACAAAACTTGAATGCGGTGAAGACCTCGAAACTAGGGTTTCAATCTACGATGGGGATGTCCAAAATGCGGAACACATGTCTTCTTTGCGTCGAGAACGCGGTTGCATATCTGACCTGAAAGGGGCATTTTTATCCGTAATTTGTTCCGATTTTCAGTCCACTATAAATAGATTTATGATGATTTTGTGGGCTCATCTGGCCTAGTTTTTGAGCTACATTCCAAGACTTAAATATTCTTCACTTTTGGAAGCTTTTAGGTCAATAATATTCACTTTGTAAGCTTTATGGCATTCATTATTCTCTTGTTTTTATATTTTAGTATGAGTAGCTAACTTTAAATACTAAGGTTGTGGACCATAAATGAGTGTCATGTTATATATATATTTATATATTTATATATATATATATATATATATATATATATATATATATATATATATATATATATATATATATATAGTTGGGTTGATATTTATTTACTTCTCATTCTTCATTTATTGTTGGTGGTTGCAAACATTAACAAATGCCATTAAATTCTTGCTTTGCTTGGGAAAATGAGTTATAATTTGGTAAAAGTAAATATCAAAGACTCAAGACTTTAAATCTTGTTTAATAAAATTGCTTAGGAATAAGTGAATTTTATTTGGCATAAATTGATTGTTCTTAATTGCAACTCTTTTACATTTGAAAAAAATCATAAAGAGGAAATACTACCTAGCTATTGGGAAATATTGGATAGTCATTTATACATATAATTTGCATATCAAAAGGACCTTCTATTAGAAATATATATCATATTAACACCGATAGCATTACACTTCATAAAAGGGGACACAACCTTGATTTTTTTAATCCAATTATTTACACTCTCAATATTCCAACTAGTTGTTACTTCAAAACAAACTCAACTCATACTCTTGTTACTATTAATTCACACTCTTGTTACCGTTAACCGGATAGAATTACGACTTTAGTCGAGCAACATACTATTCAAGTAATCTTTTCACACCTATTCCATGTGGGATTCGATCCCAATCTTGTTGAGTTATTAAATTTGACATCGACCGCCTTACACTATTTCTTAAAGTGTAATTTGAGCGTATCAAATTTTGGCGCCATTGCCGGAAAATACAGTTTTGAAATTACTATTTAGTGTGTGCTTTACTTTACGTCTTATTCTATTCCATCACACTTTGCTTGGGTTGCTTGGTGTTGATAGAAAACATGTCTGATTCTGGCGATGATGTAGAGCCAGAACCGGGAGAGAATCCCTTTGTAGACATCAAAGAGTACATTGAGGATATAAATGCTACTATACCTCCATCGTGTTAGTAGATGGAGGATCGACATCGGGTTTTTTTGATTTGTTCTTCTTAGATGGGCTGGCGATGCAAGTCCATGTGTCACCGGAGGAAGAAATAACAGAAGACATAGTGATGGAAAGTATGAATTTATAATCTTTTACTGAGAAAAGGGAAATTGCAAAAAAGCTTTAGGAAGACTTGAAAAAGAAAATTTGTAAAAGTGAACAATGAATATGGTGAAACATGGATAAGTTCATAGAAGTAGAATACGAGACCATCACTACCTCGGTAACCGGCGAAAAAAACTTGTCAAATTACAGGACAACACATGTTCAACAAATGCAAAGAGACATGCGTCCTTTCAAGTTTCAAAAACATCTCCCCCCAAGAAAAGAGGTCTTATCTACTTTCCAATCACATCAAGTTGAGTCATCAAAAAATATGTGGACTATTTGTATGGGTAGAATTAATAGATGACAGATGGACATTCGTCGAGCTAACATGTGGCAATAAAGATATGTAGGATATGAGTAAGCAAATAGCTAATACCGGGTATAAGAATGTGACTGGTGTATGAGTTCCGAAAACACTAAAACCGAAGAGGAGAATTTGAAAGCAAGGTACCGAGTGAAGAAGGCAGTATTAAAGGAGCAACTGTTATAAAAAATTCTATTATTTACACTCAACCGTTATGCAACTATCAAGAAAGATCTTTATTCAATTTAGAGGAACTTGATTTGGGGATCTAGCCTCCCCTAATTTAGCTATAAATAGAGAAATTTGTACTCATTGAAGGAGACAAAATACTTGTATGAAAAAAGACTAATATTACTCTCCTACTCTACTAAATATTGTTCTGCTAGAATATCTTGTTCTTGATATTTTCTTGTTTCCGGAAAAATTCAATTCAAGGCCCAGGCTTGTCTTTTCTTCATAATTCTTATTTGGACAGCTATTTGTGTAACACTTCCTTATTTATATAGGGGTTAAAGCGAGAGAAAAGCCCTAATTACTTTACAACGCCATATTTCTGTTTGAACTGGGGGTTATTGAGAAAGTTGAAGTCATTTTATTTCTCACATTCGGTCAGGTGATAAGTTATTAAGTACTTATTTACTTTCAGAAAACCACAACCTTAATTTAATTAATTAGACATTACCCCTTGTATTTATTAAAGCTAACTTTAGATTCCAAAATAGGAAATAGATGTAATCCAATGTGACTATCACAGGAGCCACATTTTACGTACACGATACAAAAATGGAAATTAAAAGCAACTCCACACATAGGCGAATCTAAGATTTAGACTTTATGAATTCAATAAGTAGAGTATCATTGACAATTCTTATTTCTTCTCAATGCTATTTCATATTCAGGGAGTATGTTTGATTGATCAAGTGCATTTTCAATTTAGTTTAGAATTCTTCAAGTGTCCTTAACTGATAGATTAGTTACATATATAAGAAGACGAAGCTGAACTTTGAACTTATTGATTGACAATACCGAGGTTGCTCGATCACTCCAAATAAGAAATGAATAATATTGTAATTTATGGATCCAAAGTCACAACATGTATAGCAATAATACAGTATAAGAAAAAGGAGATCATTGTCAAAAGAGAAATGATGCTCCATATTTCATGCATAGGCAAAATACAAATTAACGGACAAAGAAAGGGATCAAAAATCTCAAAAGAGAAATATATGGGATATTAAATTATTGATGGGAGAGAGCAAACCAAATTCATGTAATTAATAATGAGAAGTGTAAACAAAAGGGGCAACAGAATAGAGTAAGGTGTTTCCATTGAGAAATCGGTAAGAAGTAAGAAGAGCTCCTGTTTTCCCCTTATTTTCATCTGTTGGGACATCGCATTCTTCCAGAGAAGAGCTTTCTAAGAAGGCCTTGCACTCTGTGATTTTGCAAGATTGATCATACCCTTTCAGCTCCTTTACTGAAAACACTGCATAGTAATAACCCTTTGAATCCGACTGGTAACTTGAAAAGGAGAATGGTGCAGTTTCATATCCATTCTTCTCCACCCCCAGGCATGTTATCCTTGCTACAGCTCCTACACATAACAAATTTAATAAATTATGTTCCATTATGTTGCTATTGAGTATATATATGTCTGTACTTTAAGACCAACGACATGTACCAAGGACATGACCATTGATACGAAGGTCTAGAGGTCAAGCATTAGGATTGTAGGTTAAGGGGTAGTGGGGGTAGTAGAACTTTTGTTACTTCTTTTCGGGAGTGAGGCAGGGTTGGATTAGGGTTTACCTTAGATGACTTGCAGTTTATGTTGAACGCACACTATACTTTATCTTAGCCTCAGGCTTTAGATACTGGTTATTGTTATTGCATGTCATTCATCTTTTGGTTGTTATGCCTTAGTTACTATTACGATTTCTACTAGAGTTACTAATGAATTGTCTTTTCTTGTTTTTCTTATTTTCATCTTTCTGAGCCGAGGGTCTATCGGAAACAACCTCTCTGCCCTATTGGGGTACGGTAAGGTCTGCATACACATTATCCTCCCCAAACCCCACTTGGTGGGATTTTACTAGGTAGTTGTTGTTGTTGTAGTACTTCAAGTCCAAGATTTAGGGAAGCTTGGCAAAATTCTAAGTTCAGTGGAAAGGATGTGAGTATTAGAGAGAAATTGGTAGGTAATCAAACTGTTTTGTATGCATATTTTGAAGGCAAAATACAAGTATTATATATAGGACTTACCCTTAAGTGGGATGAGTTTAGATCCTGATTTGCAATAAATCATTCCCTGAACAGCAATGATAGATGCAGGAATCAATTCCTTTGTGGGCAAATGTTTCTTCAAGTTGGATTTTGGGGCATTGCCATAACCATAGTAATTAGGTCCATTTTCATAACTGCTGTTTGCAGAAGCAATATTGGTGGCTGCTACAAGGAACAAGAGAATGCAGAAAGCTGGCAAGTAATTGCTTGGAGCCATTGTATCTGATTTTCACTACTGATAATTTGGTTTGTTTTCTGAACGCTTAATATATTGAGAAAAAATTGTCTAACTTTGTGGTGGTGTTGTGTAAGGTTGCACGTATATATTTAGTTGGAGGTCACAACATTACAGGGTTGCACGACCAATATTTGGTGGACCACTAACTTTTACCACATGTTTGTTTGTAATAATTTACTGTTTGGTTGCACAAATATAATTATACAATTAGATAAAATTTTAAATAAATTAATTATCAAAACTTAAAAGTTAATGTAATAAATATATGCCTATAGTATTTAAGATGTATATTTTCCGTAAATATTCATTAATTAGTAATCATATACTTTATAACTAATGTTGTAAAAAATAATTTTTATAATATTTCTTAAATTAATAATATTTAATTTAGATACTTACAAAAACTAAAAACAAATATTTTGTAAAATATCATGGAATTCATGTTTGATAAAATAATTAATATTTATAAATATAATATCATAACATTATTGAAATGAACAACATGTATGAGCCAATACTACTAAAACAAGTAAATTTGAACCATGAATATAACATAATTTTAAAATTCAAAAAAAAAATAGTTTAACATATGTCAAATTCTAATATAATAATAGTAAGTTCCACTACAACGTAAGATTAAAAAATATAATAAGTTTATAACCACATTCAACAACAAAATTCCATTTTACAACTTGTTTGTATGGTTGTTACCTATCGTAATGTTACTTTAAATACAATGTTTGTTTTGATTGTTACTTATATTTTATTGTATCATATTGTTAAATCCGTCGTAACGTAACGATGTAATATGACACTTTATGTAACGACCGATTTGGTGTGATCGAAACGTTCCTTGTGTTTTTCTCTCAATCTCACCCTTCATTAGTATTAAATAATTTTATTTTATCATTTACCCTACCTTTTTATATACCGTATTATAATTTTTCTTTATAATATTGCAAGTTTATTCATCATAAGATAGGTGCGTGATACCATAAAACGACGCTAAAACGACACAATCCATCCAAACATTGTATTCATCAAATGATATAGTACAATACAATACAATATGATACAATACATTATGAAACGATACGTGACAACCATTAATTGCATCACTCTTTATATACCAAATTTGTTAATGACTCATTATTTCTAATATTAGGAGGTATAGTTTCAAAAAATAGAACAATAAAATAAATATAATAAAATATAAGCAATTTAATTAAATCACTAGAAGTAAAGGTAGATAAATAAAATATAAATAATGTACAAAGAAAATATATTAAAAATAAAAAAAAAGTAAAAAAAATGAAAAATAAAAAAAAGTTATAAAGAAAGAAAAATAAAAATAAAATAAAAATTAAAGGAAAATAAACTAAAAAGCAACATTGTAATTACACAGTGTAATTACCACCAGTTCTTACCTTTCCCTTGAGAATTAGATAGTGTAATTACACTCCTCTAATTACATCAAATTCCGTGTTGACCAAGCAATTACTTAGTCAAACAAATATGCTAAATTATATAATTACACTCAATTAATCCAAATCCAATTCTTTGGTGGCTTTCCAAACGGGCTGTTAATATAGTTCCAATATAGGAGTAGTAAGCTTCATGCAATTACCTCATTTTGCAGTTAGTTCCACTTATTCTCTGACTCTAGTTTTTTCGTTATTCACATATTTGTCTTTCATTATATTGGAACTTAATTAGGGTGGTTATTATTATTATTATTATTATTATTATTATTATTATTATTATTATTATTATTAATATAATAAAAGATATATTTTATCATCTTCACTTGATCTTAAAGTGGTAAGTGTTATATATTATGGTTTGTAAATTGTAAGAAACATAAATCCCGAGTCAATTACTCAAATATAATGGTCACTCAACTATTCCAAATTAACTCTTACAGTCACTTAACTAGATTTTTCAAATTTTTGATTACCAAATACTTATTTTACTTTCTAAATTAAAATATTAATCTTCATTTTAATTTTTTCCAACTTTTTAATATAATGATTTGCCCTTTTTAATTTATATTATGGACTTACCTATAGAATAAAAAAAATATTATTTATAAATTAAAAAAAGTATTTAAGCATCTATACTGCTAGAATGTAGAAAGGAGCATGGTCAAAAACAAAAATTAGAATAATTTGTTAGTAATAATAATTTTAGAATTAACAACAAAAATTCAAAAAGTTATTTACACAATTCAGAATAAGGAAAATAAAGGTTGTAAAATATATATTCCATGCACATAATATAAGAATTATTATTTGAATAAAGGTATTTTTTATAATATATATTATATATTCTTGAAACTTATGCTCAATAATATTATACATATATTACATACGCGACTTAACATAGCATATTTTATCCTATTCAGATAGTCCCTCTACTTTTCGGTGACATAACTTTGTATCGTCAGAAAATTGGTAAAAATATAATAATATAATTGAGCATAATTTTCAAGAATATATAATGTATATTATAAAAAATACACTTATTTTCTCTCTCTCTCTCTCTCTCTCTCTCTCTCTCTCTCTATATATATATATATATATATATATATATATATATATATATATATATATATATATATATATATAAATATAATCAGATGGTCATGAATCAATATTTATATATAAATGAATGCAATACATAAGATGTAAGTCAATAAGATCTCTAGGGATGTCATAAGACCAATATGTATTTTAAAACCTTTAGTTTCTTTCATTTTGAATTGTGTAAATAATTTATTAATTTTTTGTTATTAATACTAAAATTATTTTTACGAACAAATTATACTAATTAATTTTTTTACTATGCTCATTATTTTGTTATTCCAGTATTATAGATGCTTAAATACTTTTTATTTTTTAATTTATATAAATAAATTTATTTATTCTATAGGTAAGTCCATAATATAAATTAAAAAGAAAAAATCAGAATATTAAAAAGTCTAAAAAATAAAAAGAAGTTAAATATTTATAATTTACCGGGTAAAATAGGTATTTGACAATCCAAAACTTGAAAAATCTAGTTGAGTGAAAGTGAGTACAATAGACATAGTTCGATGACTTTGTTGTGATAAATGAAAGAAAAACGACTTTAGGAGATAATTTGATATACTTGAGTGACCATATGAGTCAATAAATCCATGAAAGGATCTCAAAGAATATGATGAGCATATGCTATCCAAAACTTTTAGTTAATTTGACGAAGTAGCATAATACCATGAATTGAGAATACATATGGATGTTATACTATTTACATTATGTGGCACTTTTATATATATATATATATAGAGATATATAGATATAGATATATAGATCTTAGTTGTACGGCCTCTGAGTGGAAGACTTAGAATTTTTTACATGTTGTATTTTCTTTTAGAAAAAAAAAATTGTAACGGATCCCAATTGATGAGTACGAGACTACGAGTATCCCATAAGTAGCCTATGATATTATGAATTATTTCAGAAACTATTATATAAACGACGTCAGAATTGTATATATAAACGGAATCTTTATACATTTTGTCAAGAATAAAAACTTGGTTGTAAGCCTCACTGGACAATTTTAGCACCAGAATTTGAGGGAATACTCGGACTAGGTGACACCATTTTGACAAATGCAACTTCGCAAAGTGATCGTATTTTTTTTTTTTTGGCAACAAACAAAATTAGTTGATCGATCCAAATTAATTGCATGTGTTATTCAAAAATCGTATAAATTATGCATATAATATATATTTATATATGTTAATTATTGGCCATTATTTTTTTGAGTAACTAAAAATATATTTATCTATTTCTTTTATACTCATTTTCAGTTTTAACCACTGATTACACTTCGGAGTAATTTAAATTTTAAACCATTTTCTTTTTTCTATTATCAACTTATACATAACAATAAATACTAAATACAAATACTTTTACATCATTAAAAATATAACTTATAACCTATTTGGTCAAGTATTTTTGGCCAAAAGTACTTTTTTCTCAAAGTTAAGGCGTTGTCCAAAATTTTAGAAGTTTAAAAAAAAAGTGTATTTGAGTATAAGCAGGAGCAATTTTTAGAAGGAGAAAAATGTATTTTCTTTTTGAAAACACTTTTGAAAAAATACACTTAGAAGCACTTTATAAAAGGTTGGTCAAATATTAATTGTTGCCCAAAAGTATTTTTTAAATTAATTAACCAAACACAAAATGTTTCGCACCAAAAGTAACTTTTTGAAAAGCAACAACAACATACCCAGTATAATCCCACACCATGGTGTCTGGGGACGGTAGTGTGTACGCAGACCTTACCCCTATTTTGTGAGGATAGAGAGGTCAGCTCAGAAAAGCATAAGCACGACATTAATGGAAATATAGACAAAAAGGGACAATACCAAAAAGCCATAAAAAATCAGAATAAAAACAACAAGAAAGTAAGGTGATCAACAATGAAAGAGAACAACGAATAATAATAAAAATCTAATACCGACAGATAGCGAGCCTAAAAATATATTTATGTATTTCTTTTATACTCATTTTCAGTTTTAACCACCAATTACACTTCGGAGTAATTTAAATTTTAAATCATTTTTTTTATATTATCAACTTATTTATAAGAATAAATACTAAATACTTTTATATTATTAAAAAATATAATTTGTAACCTATTTGGCCAAGTTTATTTTTGGGCAAACGTATTTTTTTTCTCAAAGTTAAAGTGTTTGGCAAAATTTTTAGAAGTTTAAAAAAAAGCGTATTTGAGTATAAGGAGGAATAATTTTTTAGAAGGAGAAAAAAGTATTTTCTTCCTGAAAACACTTTTGAAAATACACTTAGAAGCACTTTGTAAAAGGTTGGCCAAATATTAATTCCCGCCCAAAAGTATTTTATAAATTAATTAAACAAACACAAAATATTTCTCACCAAAAGTAATTTTTTGAAAAGCAACAACAACATACCCAGTATAATCCCACACCGTGGGATCTGGGGAAGGTAATGTGTATGCAGACCTTACCCCTATTTTCTGAGGATAGAGATGTCAGCTCAGGAAAGCATAAGCACGTCATTAATGGAAATATAGACAAAAGGGGACAATACCAAAAATCCATAGAAAAGGAGAATAAAAACAACAAGAAAGTAAGGTGATCAACAATGAAAGAGAACAATAAAAAATAATAAAAATCTAATACCAACAAATAGCGAGCCTAAAAATATATTTAAGTATTTCTTTTATACTCATTTTCAGTTTTAACCACCAATTACACTTCGGAGTAATTGAAATTTTAAATAATTTTCTTTTTTCTATTATCAACCTATATATAACAATAAATACTAAATTTTTTACATCATTAAAAAATATAATTTGTAACCTATTTGGTCAAGTTTATTTGTGGGAAATCTGGGTCGTGACATAAGGCGTTTGGCAAATTTTTTAGAAGTTTTTTAAAAAAACGTATTTGAGTATAAGCAGGAATAGTTTTTTAGAAGGAGAAAAATCTATCTTCTTCCTAAAAACACTTTGAAAATACACTTAGAAGCACTTTGTAAAAGGTTGGCCAAACATTAATTGCTGCTCAAAAGTATTTTTCAAATTACTTAACCAAATACAAAATATTTCTCGCAAAAAGTAATTTTTGAAAAACAACAACAATATACCCAGTATAATCTCACACCGTGGGATCTGGGAGGGTAGTGCGTACGCAGACCTTATCCCTATTTTGTTAGGATAGAGAGGTCAGCTTAGGAAAGATAAATATTTATAATTTCTGTATTTCTTTGACCAAGCAAGTTTAACCAGCTTGGTCAACATTTTGACTAAATTATCAACCAAAAAGCGAGCTTGGTCGCTAATGTATTTGGAATAATTTTTTAATTATTTTCTCCAATTTAGATACCAACTTTGGTCGCTATTTTTGACTAACCAACATTGGTCGCAAAATTTTGGTCGCTTTTTTTTTCCGGAATTCTAGTAGTATTTGATTTGGTGCCCTAGTGAAATAACCACGTTGCTTGAGCAAAGTGAGCATCACATTGGTAATTTGAAAGTTGCATGCCCTAATGTGAGGAGGGACTATGGCACTTGAATACCCTTTATTGGACAAAATCCGGTGTTTCGCCACTTGTGGTTGTGGAGGTGCTGGAGGCGGGAGAGGTGGAGGCATATTGACTTGTTGACCACGGCCCCAACACTTTTGTTGTAGAGCTTGTGGCAATTCATCAAGTTGCTCCTCTTCACCATCCACCTCCCCCAATGGTATGTTTAGAAGTTCATTGTTCGTCATTAAGAACCTACAATCACTTTAATAAGCTAGAATCACGAAAGTAAAATAAGATAATTCAAGAAACAAACTCAAGTATATAGCTAAGATCGTAAACTCCCCAGCAACAATGTAAAAATTGGTCACGTCCAATTCACACCCCAATTAAGGAAATATGAAATGGTTGTTATAATAATAAATTCAATGCTAGTCGGAGTCGAATGCACAAGGAGTTTAGAATGTCTGTTGAGGTAAACACTAAAGAGAGAAACTCGAAATAACTAGATTTAGCTTCCATACAAAAGGATCATTTTGCTAAATTAAACTACTAAGGCATTTGACTAGCTAATGAACAAGTAACAACTGAAATATTTTTTAGGCTTTGTCAAATAGAGAAAAGCTTAGGGTTGTAACATTAACCTAGGTGTAAACCAAATGGGTAGATTAACTTATGCTTTCTTGATAGATCATGGTTCTTTATGACTCTCAATACACAAGTGGTCATCCGATACCACTACTGAAGCTGAATACATTATTGCGCACAACTTTTATAGATGTCTCATCAATTGGGTGATTATGAACTTTTCTTTAAGCCTACACAAATTTTTCGTGATAATTTTAGTGTTATTTGTCTTTCAAAAAATCTTGTGCATCACTCAAGGGAAAAACATACAGATATTAAGCATCATTTCATTAGAGATCATGTTCTTAAGGGTGACTTCTCTGAACATTCTCCACTTCTTGGAGAAAAAGCGTTGGGTAAGTAACTGATGGAAGAACCCCCTATTTCATCCACCCCAAAGAAATCAAAGGTTGATTTCTCCGCTTCTCTTGAATCTAACCTAAATTTCTGGGATTCCCCAAATAAATATCTTTTTCTTATCTTGAAAGAAAAACCCATTGCCAATGGAAGGATTGTTGATCTTGACAACATGAAAGCCCCCAATTGCAAAATCAAAGACCTGTTTGTTTATCAGGTATGGGATAAGTTCCTGTTTACTCCTCCACCTAAGGTATATGAACCTCTGGTTAGATTATTTTATGCAAATATTTGTTCTAGTAAACCTGATAAGTTAGAGTCCTTAGTGTTAGGTAAGCACATTATTCTTGACTGTGCTCTATTTGACTCACTTTTTCAGTGTCACTGTTCTGGTTTTCCTACTCTATTTAAAAATATATGCCTGATGACTTTGAAATTTCCTTTGACGAAGCCAGGCAATGTAATGTTGAGAGTCCCTTAGATCCCCTTCCAAACCAGTTAGGTCCAAGTGATGTTAGCTTCGAAACTAGGGTTCTGGCCCACATAGTGGAAACTACTTTTCTTCCCCGCACTGGTTTCTTTTCAACCTTCTCCCAGAGGGACACATTCTTCGTCTATTTCCTCGTCACCAAACTCTAAATTTAGCTTTCCTTGTGGGTCATAAATTTCATGATCGAAAGTGCTGAAAATCCCACCAGTCTCCCCTATGGCATGACAATTACTCACATTGTGGAAGCTCACCAAATTTCCCTGTCTTGCTATCCCTTCATCACTGTCTCCAAGTCCTACAACTCTAGAGCCTTTGCTAGTATGGGATATGTGAGTTTCGAAGGCACCAAGGTTAAGAAGCAAGATAGTGAAGCTAAGCATACCCCTGTAGTGCCCAAACCCTCATCCTCTGTTCCTCCTACAACTCTTTTCAACTATGATCTTGATGAAAAGCTCTATGCTATCAACTCCCAACTCTCTAAACTCAAAGATCTTATCAGAACCACTCAGTCTACTGTTGGTGATATCCATGCTCTTTCAAAAAAAAAAAACAAGGTCTGATGTGTCCAAAATTAGAGTTGTTGTTCTCATGGTTCGGGAGAATGCTGTCAAAGCCTTCAAGGATGACAGATTTGATGGAGTCAGCTTATCAGCCAATGCGAGCTTTGAACAGTCGAAGGAAGCCATCTGCTACACTCTCACTTATTATCTGCATCGTTGATCTGGATGTTTTAAGACAATTACGTTTGCTTTGCTGACTTTGGGCTGTGTTTTCAGCCTTTGGATAATTTTTGCACTCTGTTTTGTGGGCTATTTATTAGTCGTTGGATGATTTCTTACCTTATCTGCTTCCATGCTATCTATTATTATGCTTATCTTTTGTCCTATTCCCTCCTTGCTGATGCCAAAAGAAGAAAAATGGTATACCAATTATCTATACAGGTTATCTATACAGAAGTTGACTGGGATGGAGCAGTTGATATGTTTGTGTGTAAGTTTAGCTATACATGTACAGAAGTCGACTGGGATGGACATGTTTGTATGTCAGTTTGTCTATACAGGTATAGAAGTCGACTCTGGCATCAACTAGTCAACTGCATATACTGAGGAGGAGCATCACGGACCAGTCAGCTGCATATATTGAGGGTGAGTAACCTATAGGGAAGTCGGCTGCTATTTATTATTGTATATTATTTTGTCATCATCAAAAAGGGGGAGATTGTTAGATATAGTTTTAATAATGAAAATAATATACATATGGAGGAAATCAATTACAAGGAGTGAAGAGGATACTGCAAGACTGCTGGAGCAAATCTTGACATATAATGAAAGAAAAAAAGTCAAGGCTCAACAACAAGGTTAGAAAACCTGGTTTACTAAGGAAAGGATTCCTGAATCTAGGAAGAATCCTATCACGCAAATCAATCAGCACAAAATATCAATCAGCAGTGATAGAGAGAATCAAGCTCGCGTTTATCTTTGGAAAGCCAAAGATCATCCTAAAGTTAAGGCACAAATCAAGAGCAACATTCTGAAAAGTCGAAGATCCTGAAGAGATTGGTACGCGACTAATTTTGGAAAGAGCCAACACTCAAGGCGCAAGTCTTTACTGCATACACTTGCTGAAGAAAGGAAATCAAGGAGAAGCAATGTGCAACTACCTTATTCTTGGAAAAAATCAATTTCCTTCCAAGGATCAAATTCCTTGGGTTGTCCCAACATCGATCAACTTCAAAGTATTTATACCTAGCCTTACACCCAAGTCACATATACCTTGATCACACCAAAAACCCTCTCTTTATTCTAACGTAAACAAACATTGTAGTTCTCTATGATCTGTTGTGTAACAAGCTAGAGAAATAAAGGAGAGTGTAACACTGGTGAGGCTTTGTATAAAAAAGAAAACGAGTATTAGAGGAAACTGTAGTTTCAAGTCATATCCACTGAACTCGAAGAAATATTTACTGAAGAGAACTCCCTTGCAACCCAAGAGGACTGGACTAGGTTTCATATTGAATCCGAACCAGTATAAAATTCCGGTGCCTTTAATTCCTACATTTATTTTTCTGCAATTTTATTTTGTTATTATATCTGCTGAGTTATCAGATCTAGTTGACTAGTTACTTAACTAGTCAACTAATTAATTAATAAAATTTTGAAAATATACAATTCACCCCCTTTCCTCTTGTACTTTCAATAAGCATTTGGCTTATAAGCACTTTGGGTATTTACCAAACACTTACACAAGCCAAAGGGTGTTTCTAAGCCTGTGAAACCAACTTATAAGCTTAACCAAACACCCTCTTATTTAAGACAAAATAAAAAAGCTAAAAGGCCACTTATTATACACGGGAAAGAGTATAAAGGAAATAATTGTAATTAGTACGTAAGCACCACAATGCCATTAAATGTAATAAGTACTTATTCTTCCTATTTAACTAGGAAGAATGATCTATTATTGAAATTTTCTTTTCACTTACAGAAACTAGTACGAAGAAAATAATGTAATAAGTACTTAAGCACCACAAAACCTGAATGTGGCAGGAAAGGAAAGGTTTGCATTATTACAGAATTCTCTTCTCTAATTATGGAGATGAGTATAATAAGAAAGTGCCCGAACTAAAAGATTTTCCAAAATTGAAATGAACTTTCTGCATTCAAGAAACAATTAATTAAAATTTCAATTTTCCATATATACTGTACTTATGTAAAGTTTCAAATTAAACATAGTAAGACGTACTTGTTAGATTTCTTTTTTGGTAATACGACGTATAGTTCTATTTTAGCTTCCAAAGTACATGCAATGCAAGGGAAGCCATTAACTACGCCTATAAAAGCCACACACTTCATTCACTCAAATCACAAGTATTCAGACTCCAAAGTCTATAATATTTCTTCAACAGTATTACCATTGAGATACATAACAAATTATAATCTATGGCTTTATTCAGAGAAATAATGATGGTCGTGTTGGTGGTGATGATGGCTGCCGCGGGATCTACCACGGCTGCTGTGTATAAAGTTGGTGATTCTGCAGGATGGACTTTCGACCAAAATTATGATCAATGGGTTTCTTCCAAAAAAATTCAAGTTGGTGATACCCTTGGTAAGATCCTCAATCGCTTTCACTTTTATTTTTAATTAATTCGAAGCTTATTTTCGTTACGTAGTCATACATTTGTTTCCTCAATTTTAACGACACATATTGTTTCAATTGTTTTTTTATTGTTTTAAAAAAGAAAAGATGTGTATAATGTACTAAAATATTCTTAAAATTCGTGGTCTTATTAAATAAGCCATATAGAATAATGGAGTTAAAGAACAACTAAATATAAATAGCGATATTCTTTTTGAAATATAGACTAAAAAGGAAAGTAAAATAAATAAATTAAAACGGAGGAATATAAGATTGCATATAATTAACAAAAAAAGAATAATTTGTCCAAGAATACTAGCTACGCAATTGTTTAGAAGAACTAACACGCCTATTGTTTAACACATGCAGTTTTCAACTACGATCCAGAGCTGCACAATGTGATGCAAGTGAACGTCGACGATTATATTGCATGCACTGATAAAGCTCCAATTGCCAGCTTCAACTCCGGCCACGACTCAATTAACCTCCCAACTCCAGGCGATTACTTTTACTTGTGTAGCATTCAAGGTCATTGCGATATTGGACTCAAAGTTCATGTTAAAATCGCAGGTCCAACTGATACTCCAGTTACTCCTACTACTCCTGCAACTCCAACATCTCCCTCGAATCCAGTGACTCCAACAACCCCAGATTCTCCTTCGAATCCAGATACTCCGACTAATAATAGTAGTCCTGCAACTGCATTGAGTCCTCCCGTTAATTCTGTGGAGTATCCTTATTTTCCTGGTTTTCCCATTAATTATAACTACACTGGTGACGCTACCACTTGTTATTCATCCAACTGGTTTCCCATCAGCATATTATTGCCATTGTTTCTTGTTCTTTGCTTCTAGGAATTAATGGTTTTGACACTAAACTGCAGGATCATACAATTTTTTAGGTCAATTTTTTTTTCTTTTTGGCTAGAATGGCTCTTTGAGTTGTTATTTTTGCTTTGGAGGTTAGTAGGTAGTATTAATTTTGTAAGTGGTTTATCCACGTATTTATTAATAGTCATTGATTGTGATTCATTCTTACTATTGTTAAATTCAGTTTTTGTTTTCTGGATTATTTATTTATTTAACAGATCTCAATTGCTGCTTAATTAACTGATTAGCCAACATCAGGACTCTCATGTGAAAAACATTATAGAACCTACTAAACTGTATCAGTTTGACGACATAATATTTTCTGTCTTCTATTTCAATCATAAGTTTGCCAAATGGAATGAGAAAAAAGTAAAAATACTAAGGCATTTGTAACGTGATGTTCTTGGGGTCACCAAGTCCATATTTAGAAAAAACGAATTTCGAACTCCTTTCCAGCTCCCTTTTCCCCATCCCGTATGAAATGAACAATAATATTAATGAAAATAATACTTTTAACCCAAGATTTGAATATTACGATAAATTATGACTCAGACAATGTATAACGATCTGACCAGTTATTTTGTGTATTTGCGTCTTGTGGGAAGGTTTTGGGTTGATTTGGACCCTTTAATTCTTGGCTTAGAAGCCTAAGTTGATTATGTGACTAAACTTTGACTTTTGTGAAAACGACCCCGAAACGATATTTTTATGGCTCCGATAGGTATGCCACGAAATCGAATTCGCAGGTGTGAAAGTTGATTTATGTTTTTGTCGAAAATTGGCAATTTGAGGTTTAGAATTTTGACCGTACCTTAGCTTTTGCCTATCGGGTTCGAAATTTGATTTTGGGACTTGAAATAGGTCCATTATGCTATTTAGAACTTGTCTGTAAAATATGGTGCCATTTGGAGTTGATTTGATAGGTTGGTTGCAATTCTAGAGGTTTTTGAACTTTATTTTATTCATGTATTTTGATGTCCAATTCGTAGCTCTAGATGTTATTTTTGTATTTTGATCGCGCCGGTGAGTTTGTATGATATTTTTAGACTTGTGCGGATGTTTGGTTTGGAGCCTCAAAGGCTCAGATGAGCTTTTCGGACATATCACAAAATGGTTTGGAATGAAAATAGAATTGCTGGCGTGTTGGTGCTCCGATGTCCCAGTTGCGAGCACCAGTCTCGCAATTGCGAAGGGGATAGGGGATGGTCAGATGTCGCAAATGCGACTTTCACCTTTCGCATTTGCGATGTTAGCAGGCTTGGGCAGGGTTTGCAATTGCGTCTAATTGGTCGCTTTTGCAAAAGGTATCAGCTTTACAATTGCAAAGGCTTCGTCGCAATTGCGACTTCTGAGGAGTCTGTTAGGGTTCGCAAACGCGATCCTTGTTCCTCAATTGTATGGTTTGCAAATGTGAATCCAATGTTGTAAATGCGATACCTACAACTGAACATAAGGGCTGAAAAGTTAGAATTTTCATCTCATTTCTTACATTTTAAAACCCTAGACTCGGTAGGAGGCAATTTGGAGAAGGAATTTTCATCTACAAACCTTGGGTAAGTAAATCTAATTAAATTTCAACTATATTTTCATGATTATATGTTAGTTTAACATCAAATTTATATGAATCAAAGAGGAAATTTGGGTATTTTATCAAAGTTTTGAAAAATATAGATTTGAGTTTTGAGAGCCGATTTAGGTTCAATGCATGAACAATGCCAGCCAACTCCAAATCATGAACATGATAGTTCTTCTCATGAGGCTTAAACTAATGTGAAGCATAAGCAATCACTCTATGCTCATGCATCAAAATACACGCGATATCGATCTGAGAAGTATCACAATACACTGTATAAGAACCAGAAGCTGAAGGTAGAACTAGAACTAGAGTTGTGGTCAACGCAGTCTTGAGCATCTAAAAGCTCTCCTCACACTCATCCGACCACCTAAAAGGAGCACCCTTTTGGGGTCAATTTTTTCAAGGGCGATGCAATAGACGAGAAACCCTACACGAAGCAACAATAACCAGCCAAACCAAGAAAGCTCCGAATCTCCGTAGCTGAGGATGGTCTGGGCCAATTCTGAACCACCTCTGTCTTCTTCGGATCCACGTGAACCCCCTCACAGGATACCACGTGCCCCAAAAATGCCACTGAATCGAGCCAAAACTCACACTTGGTGAACTTGGCATAAAGCTTCTCGTCCTTCAACTGCTACAACACAATCCTCCTCCTATATACGATAGTATACTAGGATATCATCAATGAAATACTATAACAAATGAATCAAGATAAGGTTGAAATATATTATTCATCAGATGCATGAACATTGGGTGTTGGCCAGCCCAAAAGACATCACAAGAAACTCATAATGACTGTACCGGGTCTTGAATATTATCTTAACAATATCTGAGTCCTAAATCTTCAACTAGTGATAACCTGACCTTAAATCAATCTTAGATATAACCCCCACTCCCTAAAGCTAGTCAAATAGATCTTCAATGTACGACAAAGGATACTTGTTCTTGATTGTAAATTCTACTAACTGTCGATAATCAAGGCACATCCGTATGGTACCATCCTTCCTCTTCACATACAGAACCGATGCACCCCAAGGCGACATACTAGGCCTAATAAACCCCTTATCAGGAAGTTTCGGAAGTTGTTCTTTCAACTTCTTCAACTCAGTCGGTTTCCATATGGTATGGAGGAATAGGAATGGGTTGAGTACCCGGCACCAAGTCAATATTAAGTCAATATCCTTATTCGGCCGCATGCCAGTAGGTCCGTAGGGAACACATCTAGAAAATCTCACACCAGTGGGACAGAATCATCTAGGAAGGGTATTAGTACCAACATCGATCACAAAGGCCAAATAAGATAAATGACCCTTCCCAACCACCCGCTGGGCATTCAAGTATAAAATCACTCTGCTAGGAACATAATCTAGAGAACCTGTCTACTCAATCCTTTGCAACCCCGACATCGCAAACGTCACAATCTTAGTGTGACAATCCAGAACAGTATGACATGGAGACAACAAATCCATACCCAAGATAACATCTAAATCAACTACACTGAGCAAAAAGAGATCATCTTTATTCTCCAAAACCCCAATGGTTACAACACGCTACCGATATACATGATCGACAATAATAGTATTGCACATTAGCATAGGTACATGAACAAATAAAACTAAGAACTCATGAAGCATATACAAATAATGAGAAAAATACGATGACACATATGAGTAAGCTTAACCAGGGTCAAATAATACGGAGGCATCCATATGGCATACTGAGAGAATACTTGTGATCACTATGTCTGAAGCAATAACATCTGGTCTAGCGAGAATAGCATAGAGTCAGGTCTGACCACCACGTAATTGGCCTCCCCCTCTAGGGTGACCACTACCTACCTAGGCTCCCCCCACCCCGAGCTGGCTGGGCGGGTGGTGAAGTAACCGGTGCTCAAGCGATAGGCTGACTCCTCTACTGAGCTGGACCTCCTAAGAGGCGAGGACAAGGCCTCTTAATGTGACCCAAATCTCTACCCTAAAAACAACCTCTCCTTGTGAATGGCGGTGGGGATTGAAGCGAGCCTCGAGAATCAGAAAAACTACTATAAGGACCTAGCGTATATGAACCTTAAACTGATAGAGCACGGGACGAGCTTTGAGCTACAAGGGCATTGAGGCGTGACTGAACCTAATGAGAATTGTATTAACCATGGCCAAAATGATGCACCACGGTGAACTTGATGAGTCGGGTGAGCGTGTCTATAAGGACAACCCTCGTCGTGGTAGAACTGACCCAAAAAACAAGCACCACTAAAACCACCTAATTCACGAGGCCTCTAGCCTCCCTCTCACCCCGCTCCTGACTGCGGACCATCTCTATCTGCCGAGTAATGTGGACCACCTCATCAAACGTAGCACCAGATACCCTCTCCTAAGTTATATGCAACTGCAGCTGATATGTGTGGCCGTCAATGAACCTTCTAATCCTCTCCCTATCAGTGGAAACCATCTAAAATACATATTGGGCCAACTCAGATTATTCTTCAATTTATATATTTAATTTTTTGTTTATCAATTAGTATTGGATTAAATAATATATCCTTAAAATAATAATCTAAGTTTAATATTTACTCAAATTTTTGGGTAAGCACCTCTATTCATACAAAAAACATGGTAGTTGCAAAATAGTCCACTACCACGCACAACTCATGTTGTTAGTTAATTTGGCTCGTAACGTCTAGCACGTCTATTAGGTGTCATCACGACGGGTTGTGATTTTAAGTCGTGACAACTATGACATGAGAATTATGGGATGATGTTATTCTAGGACCCTCTTTTAGTTGACCTTTGGGTCCCATTCTTATGAGTTTATTTGTTTTCTCTCTATTTTTATGGTTTTTTGTTTACGCATCTACAACAACGACTGTCCTATCATAGCCTCCTCAACACTTAGTCGAGGTTAGGATCAACACTTACGGAGTACATAAAGTTGGTTTTACTCATACTACACTTTTGCACTTCTTGTACAGATTCTGGTATTGGTCCTAGCAGCATATAAAGGAGATTCTGCATGGTGCTCGTAGTCCTTGAAGTGTTTGTTTTACTATTTATCTTGAATCAAACAGTTGTATTCCACTCCAGACCATGCTTGTAGTATTCTAGTCGCTCATGTACTTGTGACTCTGACTTTATAGGATAAGTATATACCGCATTATGCGTGTGTGTATATATATATATATATATATGGGTTTTGCTAACCTACTGCATGGTTGTAGTAGGTTAGCATTGTATACATATTTGGCTTCTCAAATTGCCCTTAGATTTTAATGCCAACACATTAGTATGGGAGGCTTTTTGGTCATTTCACAAATTTAGCCAAACAATTATTCCCTCGATTTCCCCATCTCTCTTTCTCCTTGTCTTCTTTCCCACCATCCCTTAGACCCAGATTGTTTTTTTCAGTTCATGAACTAAAGCATGAGTCAATTATTCAATAATAATTTACAGTAGCCTATAAGTACCGATATGTTTGGGAGCTTTTTTATTTTTGTGAACTATTGCAAATTTAAATTTGCTGTGAAATATCATGAATAATCAGAAAACCACCAAATGGTCGAACAATCAATTACTCCTTTTCATATGCCACGTTGAAAGCTATAGATTGAATCTTATAAAAGATAAAGAAGAAAAAGCAAACGAGAGGGGGGTGGGGTGGGGGAAGGAGAGTCATAAAACAATTGAATCATACAAAGAAGAAAAGCAGAAGAGAGGTACCAAATAGAAAACCCAATACTGAATTTTTCAAAGATAAAAGGAAAAGAAAATATTGAAGAGAACAGAGAGGGCAAAATTGGAGAAGGTTGAAGAGAGAGAGAGGGGTTCGTTTATGGCAAAATGACGAAAAGCCTCTTTTAACAATGAAGTTATACATTGAAATCTAAGGGCATTTTTGAGAAGCCAAATATGTATACAATGCTAACCTACTACAACCATGTAGTAGGTTAGCAAAACCCATATATATATATATATATATATATATATATGTATATATATATATATATATATATATATATATATATATGTATATATATATATATATATATATATATATATATATATATATATATATATATATATATATATATATATATAAGATTGGTTAATTTTTTAGCTAATGTTGGCTTGCCTAACAAGTAGATGTTAGGGACCATCACGATCCCGTGATCGGGATTTTCGGATCATGACACCTCTTTTCAATCAAAACATATATGACCCAGTTTAATCAATATGTCTCTCGAATATAAATATAACCCTCTTCTCCTCTTTTTGTTTTATTTAATTATACTTTTATTAATTTAAAATCTTTTTATATTTCCTTATTTTATGGTTTAAATTTTTAGTAAATAAAATAAATATTTAATAAGAGTCTTCCATAAAATATTTAAAATAATTCTTTATTTAAATAGTAAGTATTAAATTTAAAATGATCTTAATTTTAATTATATTGATTAAAAATATTGATATATTTTTATTTTATGGTTTAAATTTTAACTAGCAAATATATAAATTTATTTAAAGTCTTTCACAAAAATATATAAAATTATTTCTCTATTTAAGTAGTAAGTATTAATTATAAGATGATGGTAATAATATCTTTTTCCGTAGTTGCACTAAAAAATAATTTTAAAAGTTTGGCAAAACATAATTTTATCAAATACTAAAAGGACTTCTTAAATGAATTTAGCCAAACATAAACTATTTCACCTTAAAAGTACTTATTGAAAAATCCTTTTTGACAAAGTGTTACTCAAAATTAGTAATTTTTGGAAGCTTGACCAAAACTACTATTTATAGTCAATTTGGTCAAACCTTTAAAATATGCTTATTTTGAAAAGTGATTTTTTGCTAAAAATACTTTTTAAAAAGTACTTTAAAAAAATAAGAGTTTGTATTTGACTGATCAACTTGAAAATTACTTTTCTCAATATTAGGCATCAATGTGTGGTTGAGTAAGTTTTTCAAAAATGCTACTAGTGAGAAGATATTTTTTCACTTAATCAAAATAATTTCTTAGGACCAAATTTCTTAGAAGCTTGGCCAAATATATCAAATCTCTAAAATAAGTATTTTTGCCTTCTCAAAGCTTGGCGAAATAGTATATTGATTAATCTCTCCGGTCCAAAATAAATGCTTTTTTAATATTTTTACACAGATTAAGAAATTCATCTTTTAGCATTAATTAGCAATGAAATTGAACATATTAACTTTTACTATGTCACATAAACATTCCTAACATATATTTCAATACTATTTACTCCAAGGACAATGTAGGAAAAAATAATTAATTCATTCTTGAAATCTGGAAAAATTATTTATTTTGGGCCACAACAAAAACGCCAAAAAATTATTTATTTTGAATTGGACGGAGTAGTTGCACTAAACTTCTTTTAGCATTATCTATATACTTATTTTATGGCTGTTCAAGTTGTAAAGTTATATACTCGCTCCGTTTCAATTTATGTGAACTTATTTTCTTTTTAGTTCGTGCCAAAAATAATGATCTCTTTCCTTATTTGGAAATATTTAACCTTTATGCAATGATTTATAGCCACACAAAATAAAGGTGCCTTATTTTATACCATAAAATCAAAAGTCTTTATCTCTTTTGTTAAACTTGGTGCCTAGTCAAGGTTTACTTAAATTGAAACGGAGAGAGTACTACATAATTGTTCTACATATTCAAGTCAAGGACATTGGTGTCAAAGAAGGAACACAAAGTCAATACGCTTAAAGTCGGCCTTAAATTTATAGTAGTACTAAATATAAAGCGAAAAAAAATAAATAAATCCATTTATTAATCCAACTAGGCTCTGTCTATACCATTTTGGGACACCAGCAACAATAATCCACAATCTAAAACCCCCAATTGCACACAGTTGCTTAGCGCTAATCTGGTTCTGATTAAGGAAAAATTCGGAGTTGAAGTTGTCGGAATTGACAATTTTGTTGAAGTTGAAGGTGGTGAATTCTTGAGAAATTTCCTGAAAGCGCGTTGATTTTTGGGTTGGTGGAATCAATTAGGTCTCTGTATTTGAGCCGTATCTTCTAGGGTTTTGTTCATTTCACTGTGTGCTCAAGAGCCTCTCTGTTTGGTCTTTTCTGATTGGTGAGATTACTTCCCTTTGATTTTATATGGATTTCTTTTTTTCATTTCAATACCTGTTGCTGTGATATTCCAATTTGTTTAGTAATTGAAATGGGTTATTGCAATTACCTGTAATTTCATCAACAATTGCAAGTCGTTTTTACTATGGTGATGCTTGCTTAATTTTTTGCTAGTCCCTCTGTCCAATTTGATGTGACACACTTTTCTTTCTAGTTTAATGACGAAATAATTTATATTGTAACTTCCTGTTTTATCCTTAATGAGATGATTTATAGCAAGACAAATATTTGTGACATGTTTATATCACAAATTTAAGCGTCTTTGTTAAATTTCATGTCAAGTCTGTCATATAAATTGGGACAGAAGAAATATATTGTTTGTATAATACAACAATGAAATATCTTTGTTCTACATTGTGGTGCTAATTTGGGGAGCAAGTCCAAACCCCATGATTGTAACTTAAAACGTAGAGGCTATAGAGAAGGATTTTATTAGTAGTTGATATTAATGAGATCAGAGTGAAAACCATCGCTTGAGTCGTTTAATGGAATAGAGTGTAGAATGAAACTTCTCACATAGTAATAGAGTTTAGTCTTATTATAAACCCATCTTAGATTCCCACATGCTTTTCTAGCTGTGTTTCAAGTCTCAAATAGAATTGTGTTCGGATAGTATCTAGCTAAAGAGAAATAACAACTTTGAAATCTAAATAGTGAGTGTTATGTTGTCGGAAGAATCGCTGAGCGGTTAAGGCATTGGAGTGATGATTTGAGATTTCAGGTCAATATCCCCTTTATGAGACTCAGTATGAGCAACTGTTCCAGTCTTCTCGGCAAGATTATTTGGTACTTGTGCTTGTGTTTAGTAGCGGCTTGCCAGGTGGATCAGTTAGCAAGTTGTCCCGAACACCATTGTCACAAAAAATGGTGAGAGTTATGTCCTATAGACATCCTGGAAATTCGGTTAGAGTAGAAAGTCATTAAACTAGATAGTAAAATTTGTAGTGAACAAACAAATGTTGACCGAATACTGAATAGATGTTTGACCCTAATTTGACAGAAATATTCTCCATTCAGATATTAAAGTTACTACAACGCGACTAAATCTTATGTGGTATTTCTCATGTGGAGCATGAAGTTGTAAAAGTACGGAAAAAGAATCTATAATTTTTGGGTTCAGAAGATGTGTTATTTCCCTTCCCCGTATGTGTGGTAATATTGACTTTTAAGGTCACATCTCGACCAGATAGAAGATTCAAGAAAAGAGGGCTCTCCAGATCTCATACTTATTCTCACATGGATGTATAAGTAGCTAACCTGATATTTCGACAAACCAGGCCTTATGTAAGTGTAATAACAACTAATCCTAATTCCTTAGTTACAACCAGTGTTGTGAAGAGTGTGAAGCGAGTAAAAGCGACAACCTCCATTTCACGAGAAGCGAGAAGCGAAGCGCGTGAAACAGAATTTTAAAAAAAAATTAAAATAAATACTGCATAGACAACACATATAATTGTAAGCAAATATTCAATATTTAAATTAAAAAACTAAAGAGTAGCATCAATTAAAGCACAAAATGAGCATCCTATTCTTCTACAAGATTGTCAAATTCTTGTATTCCACTATCATTATTATATTGCTCGTCATCTTCTTCAACTTCTTCTTCTTCTTCATCATTAGGGACAAAGTAGTCGCCTCTTTTCCCTTCCTCTGTGAACTTGAAGTTGAGGCACTCCCCCTCAAACCATAAATCCTCTCCCCAATTCCATGCGCCACTGCAACATCACCTCAAGTAAAATCAAAAGTATCCTCGAATACTTCTTCATCCGCATGATCTTCCAGGACTCCAGTTAGCCATTCATTAGCATCATCGATGTTGTCCAAACTAATTGGATCAATTACATTGCGAGAGTTGTAACGACGCCTCAATGTTCTATTGTACTTAATGAAGACTAGATCATTGAAATGCTTCAAGGTCAGTTTGTTCCTCTTTTGGTATGAATCTGCAAATAATAAGTAATTAGTAAGATTAGGACAATTGAGATATAATTTAATTTTCTCAATATACTAAATCTTTCTTCTTAGTTCTTACATGATCAAACACGCTCCAATTTCTTTCACACCGGATGAGCTACATGTTATACTTAGAACCTTGATGGCAAACTTTTGTAAATCTGGAGTGGAATGACCATATTGTTTCCGCCATTTAACTGTAGAAGTAGAACAAATTTTCAAAACATAATATTGATAAAGAAATAACTTATCAACTATAAAACAACATATAAGCACTCACTCAACTGGTGACTTCGTCTTTCTTTGTCTAATCACCATGTTTTTTCCAAAAAGTTGCTCAGCATTCTTATAAATACTAAATTGCTCTGTGATTTTATCTTGCACGGATTCTTCAAGTATCAACTTCTCAATACATTCATAGTATCCATTCCACAAAGGTTCATCTCCTAGAATCCTCTCTTCATTGTCATAAAACAGTTTCGGGTTCGAAACAAGTCCAGCTACATGCAAAGGGCTATGAAGCTTACTATCCTACCTTTTATCGATGATCTCAAAGACTCTTTTATATTTTCTTTGTTCACTAAAAGAGGCTTGAATAACCTTTTTTGCCCTATCCATTGCTTTGTACAGGGAGCCGATTGGTGGCCTTTGCTCCCCATCACCAAAAGTAGCACTTTAACTAAAGGACCACCAATATTCAATGCATGAACCACAATATTCCATAATGAAAGAGAAAGTATAATATCTGCAGATTTTTTTTCGCGAACTTCCCTTCCATAGGCACTATTAGTGTACTCATATGAAACAAACAACTTCTTCAAATTGCTTTTTTGCTTATACATCCTATGCAAAGTCAAGAAAGGAGTGACAAATCTTGTCTTTGCAGGTTTCACCAAGCTTCTTTATTTAGTAAATCTCTTCATCATATTCAATAACGAAAGCCTTTGAACAATATAGGAATGCACTCTAATTGCCTGATTAAAGACTATACTAAAGGGTCTTTCCTTGAAAATGTCACCGAAGATCAAATTGATGGAATGTGCTGCACACGGAATCTAATAGATATGCGATTACCTAGCAGACATTAAATCACCAGCTTTAACGTTTTCACTGGCATTGTCCGTGACAACTTGAACAACATTTTCTGCTCCAATAGAGTCTATTGTACTCTTGAACAAGGGGTACATTTTGGTTGAATCAGTCGAAGTTGCTTGCATCAACGAACTCCAAAAACAAGCTTCCCTTAGGAGAATTTACTAAGATATTGATGATCATTTTTCCATCTCTCGCCGTCCACTTGTCCATCATAATGGAACAACCAAACTTGTTCCATTCTACTTTGTGCTCCTCCACGATTTTGTTCATCTCTGCCTCCTCTTTTTTTAGATATGGTTAACTAACGTCATAATAAGCTGGAGGCTTCATTCCCGGACCATATTGACCTACGACTTCAATAAGAGCAGAAAAAGTGTTAGTATAATTAACACAATTAAAATGAAGACCTGTAGCGAACATCCACCACACAAACATTGTAACTGCACGATCCCTCAAAATCGCTTTGGCATCACTTTGTGGATTATCACTTTTTCCTCCCATCTCCAAATTTTTGCGAGAAGTAACAATCCATAGGACCTTTGGTCTTGCTCGTAGATCCACAACTAGAAGATATTGGTGGAATCATCCTTTCCCCCTTTTGTGCTTTTGGTGGAAGCGACGATGCATTGTCACCTTCTTCTATTTCATCATCGTCATCATCAAGATTATACAGTTCTTGTTCATGAATCATTTGAGTCTTTAACTCTTTTTCTTTTTGAAGGAATGCTTTCAATTCTTTCTTCACATGCCCGGGAATTTTAGGACAAGATGTGATATTTCGATCACCACCGATTAGATGCGCTTTTTGACTATAGATTCCCCCATTTGAAATCTTATCACAAAAAGACATCTAATGGCCATCTTGTTTGTCTTGCTAACTCTTGCAGAGTAAGCCCAAGCCCGGTCTTTCCTATCTTCTTTTGGTGCCATTAAAAGAACAACTATATAACACATAAGAAAGGCAATAAGAACTAAGAATAGAGGATATAATAAATTAGAGGAAAACTGGAAAAATTGGGCTGTAATTATCTGAGAAAGAACCAAAGGTCTACCCAAAAGGGCAGAGAGGCTGTTTCCAATCGACCCTCGGCGCAGGGAAAAGAAAGGCAAACAAAAAACAAAAACAAAAGCAGCATTAGTTACACCAGCATACATCACATAAATAATTAACTAAACATAAGAGACATATGTACCATAAATAAATCGACATGCAATAATATTAAAACAGTAGCAAAGGCAATAAGAACTAAGAATAGAGGATATAATAAATTAGAGGAAAACTGGAAAAATTGGGCTGTAATTATCTGAGAAAGAACCAAAGGTAAAAAATAATTCGCTAGCATTTAGCCGCTTTTTGGACGTTTAGAAAGAAAAAGAAGAAGAAGAAGAATGAAACAGAAGTTCATTTTTAAGAACATACCTGTTGAAGTCTTGAGAAGAAGTCGATGCTGTTGAAGACGAAGAAGAAAACCCTCGTTGATGCTTTTAGATTCTTTCAGAAATCAGGAGTAGATGAAGAAGAGAAAAAGAAATCGCTGATGTTGGATGTTGAAGAACCCTAGTCGCTGTTGTTGAAGAAGTCCAGACCAGCGTTTAATCCAAAAACCTCGTTTTTACTAAAATAGGGCTAGAGTATTTTAAAACAGAGAAGCAGACGCTTCTGTTGCTTCAGCTCGCTTTGGCGCTTCTCGCTTTTTACAGAGTAGCGGTCGCTTTTCCTGACCTGAGTCGCTTCAACAGCCTGAAGCGCTACCCTTCACGCTTCGCATCGCTTCTCGCTTAAAGCAAGGAAGCGACCGCTCTTTTAATCACTGGTTATAACTAGTGAATATTGTTATATAGATTCTTTTTTCCATTATATTATGTTCTTAGCTTAGCCTACGTTGATTTCAAAAGAGTTTTAGGTCTTTTGGAATCACTTTGCTCTTTGTGATTTTAGGTCAATCTTGTCCTGTTTTAACACTGGTGTACTACTTGCACCATCTGTCGGCTGTGATTATCTCTAGTGGTCCAATCTTGTATGATCGTATATTCATTTAATTTTCTTCAGTTTCAACCCTAGCTTTTGCTTTGATTTGTTTTTGTCCTGAATTTCTCCGTCGATTTTGGTCAAAGTACCCAAAAGCAGTTGACCAGATCCGATACGGATCCCACTCCCACGTCGTGTCAACACGGGTGCGTCACCAAATGTAACACATAGAGAAGGATGAGGGAGCAAAGTCCAAGAGTAGCATCGCTAAAAGTGTGATATGAGAACACATTTCGATTATGCACAAACTTAAAAAAAATTATGAGCATGACCAAACACTGATCATCTTCCTTGTGACACTTGTGTCTTTGAAATATACTTTTTTGGCTCAAATGAAGCAAATTTTAAATCCTTTTAGAATGTCAGAGATCCTTATCTGAATGAGTGTTTTAAAGATAAGAATCAGCTGTATTCCTGGAAATTCTCAGCTAGTGATTTAGCTAAAGTGCTTCTATACAATATTGCGACTTAATTTTCTCTTAATTTTTGGCATAGATTGCAGATTAGTTTTCTTATCTCCTGAATTGAAGAGATAGTTTATCCACTTTATCCTCTGTGATTCAACTGAAGTGTATAATCTTGGTGTATATTATTGATTTGGTTTACTGAGGACTTTGATTCTAATTGACCAGGTGGAATGGAGATATCATTGTTAAAAGTGCTTCTCAACAATATCTCCTGTTTTTCCCATTTATCATCAAGTGATCACATAAGTGGTGAACCGGTTCGTAGATATTATTGTAAGATTGAGGATATACTGAAGCTTGTAAAGCCGATTCTTGACGCCATCATTGATGTTGAAGCTGCTTCTGGTGAGCTTCTTCTGAAAGCGTTTGATGGGCTGGCTCAATGTGTTGATGAACTGAGGGAGCTATTCGAAACCTGGGAACCGCTGTGCAGTAAAGTTTATTTTGTACGTTTGGAGATCTATCCTCTTGTCATAACTTTTATGTCTTCAATAAGCAGATTATCTCATTACAGTCTGCACTTAATATTACTTAAAACTTTAAAAATAAAGAAAACTCTATTGTTGTTTCTTTTTGTGCTCATATAATTTTCATGACTAACATGTAACACATTTTCAGTATTTTCAGCTAAATTGTATAGCATCTTTCTTGCTGATGTTTTTATTTTGGATGATATGTAGGTTCTGCAAGCTGAACCATTGATTGAGAAAATTCGATCATGTAGCCTGGAAATACTTGAGCTTCTTAAATCTTCTCATAAAAGCATTCCAGCTGATGTAACTTTGACAACTCTTGAGGTAGGAACTAAGAACATGTCTTTTCTCTCTATCCTTTAGTTTTCATCTAAGTTACTCGGACTCTTCACTTTTGGTGACGCACCCGTGTTGACACGATGTGGGAGTGGGTTTTGTAGCGGATCTGGTCAACTGGTTTTGGGTACTTTGACCAAAATCGACGGAGAAATTCAGGATAGAAACAAATCAAAGCAAAAGCTAGGGTTGAAACTGAAGAAAATGGAATACATTTTATATAGAAATTTCTATGTCAGTCCTTTTCCTCTTATCTCCCTCTCGGATTCTCCTCGGATTCTCCGCTTGATCAATATTTTCTCTTCTTGGAATACCTTGTAATTTTTTCCACATAATGTTCATAATTTAGACATATTTCTATAACTTTATTTTTAGATATTTGAATTACTTTTAGCTGTCCCCGCACCTATATCCGTACCTGGACCTGTATCCCGAATCTTAAAATTTACATCATGAAGGAGCCGACCTCTAGATCCACACCCGAGTCCGAGCAACTTAGAGTTTCATTCATCTGTCCCTGCTGTGAAATCTTCCTCCCTACTCTCTCTGTCTCTATCAATCTCTCTCTTTCTCTTCGTTGTGTTTGTCAATTTTCCTCCATTTTTAACGTGACTGTCTTTTATTTGGATGGCAGCTCTATATACTGAAAATTAAGTATGTAGATTATGAAATGATATCAATGACAATCACAAAGGTTATTAAAGCTCAAGTGGAAGGCTTGGGAACCAGCTCAGATAGCTTTGCCAACATTGCTGATTGCCTAAGCTTGAACTCAAACCAAGAGCTCTTGATTGAGCTCGTGGCCCTTGAAAAATTGAAAGAGAATGCTGAACAAGCTGAAAAGAGTGAAGAAGTTGAATATATTGAGCAAATGATAACTCTTGTTTCTCATATGCACGATTGCTTTGTTACCACAAAACAGTCCCAGAGCTGTACCGCTGTGCCAATACCTCCTGATTTTTGCTGTCCTCTTTCACTTGAATTGATGACTGACCCTGTAATTGTCGCTTCTGGTCAAACCTATGAGAGGGCTTTTATTAGGAGATGGATTGATCTTGGCCTCACTGTTTGCCCCAAGACACGGCAAACTCTGGGACATACAAATCTCATTCCTAATTACACTGTTAAGGCACTTATCGCAAACTGGTGCGAAATAAACGATGTAAAGCTGCCTGATCCCATGAAGTTTTTGAGCTTGAACCAGCCATCTTTGTCACCAGACTCCACGCAATCTTCAGGTTCTCCAAGAAAGAGTTTGATTTCATCAACTGTAAGCCAAAGAGAAGAATCATCTCCATCTCATCCCCGCTCCTCTTCAGAGGAATCTTTACCTGGAGTTGGTGGTAATGTTCTTGCTTTTGATGTTGAAAGGATTCGTATTAAGAGTGAAGACCGGATGGCCCACTCCGGAGAGATAAGTTCACATGGTCATAGTACATTAGTAGCTGATGACCAGCTCCCTCTTGGTCATAATCGAACAACCTCGGCACCCAGCACGCTTTCTAATTCAAACTTTTCCCCTATAATTCCTGGTGATGGAAACAAGTTGTCAGAAGATGCTTCTGTTGCTTCAGGGGATGTTGGATCCAAGCCTGCTGCTTCTGTCCTTCCAAAGGAGCCAGAATTTCCATATACACCAGAGATGAGACCTCGTAATCAACTGATCTGGCGCAGACCAACCGAGAGGTTTCCAAGAATAGTTTCTTCTGCTACAGTTGAAAGAAGGGCTGATCTTTCAGAAGTTGAGGAGCAAGTAAAAAAGTTGATTGAGGAGTTGAAGAGCACTTCCCTTGACATGCAGAGAAATGCTACAGCTGAACTCCGGTTACTTGCCAAGCATAATATGGATAACCGTATGGTAATTGCAAATTGTGGCGCTATCAGCTTGTTGGTTAGCCTACTTCACTCAAAAGACATGAAAGTACAGGAAGATGCTGTTACTGCACTTCTCAACTTGTCAATTAATGACAACAACAAGTGTGCCATTGCAAATGCTGATGCAATCGAACCTCTGATTCATGTCCTCCAGACAGGGAGCGCCGAGGCGAAAGAAAATTCTGCCGCTACTCTTTTTAGCCTTTCCGTGATGGAGGAAAACAAGATGAAGATTGGGAGGTCTGGAGCGATCAAACCTCTTGTTGATTTACTGGGAAATGGAACTCCAAGGGGCAAGAAAGATGCAGCGACAGCTTTATTTAACTTGTCAATACTTCATGAGAACAAGTCTCGTATAATACAGGCTGGTGCTGTAAAGTATCTCGTAGAGTTGATGGATCCTGCTACTGGGATGGTTGACAAGGCTGTTGCAGTTTTGTCCAACCTTGCTACCATCCCCGAGGGACGAGCAGAAATTGGTCAGGAAGGAGGGATTCCTCTTCTTGTTGAGGTTGTTGAGCTGGGCTCCGCAAGGGGTAAAGAGAATGCAGCAGCTGCTCTCTTGCAACTATGCACTAACAGTAGCAGATTCTGCAACATGGTTCTCCAGGAAGGAGCTGTACCTCCATTAGTGGCATTATCGCAGTCCGGCACCCCAAGAGCAAGGGAAAAGGTCTGATGCCAGAAACTTCATCCATTTTCTTGCTTTAATTTCTTTGCACTGATAGTGGAGTAATATTTTTGCATCATCAGGTTAAGTTATCCAGCAAATAACAAGTAACTCTATAGCAGAAGTAATATGATAACTTGGAAAATAGAGTAAGTAACCTGTTATAACATGTTAAATTATACTGGTATCAGTTAATCAACCCAATAATAACACCTTGAAATTGGAATATAAAGCAATAGAAGTGATAGCTGAATTAAAGATTAGGGTTGAAATGACAAGAACTTAACCATAAACTATATAAACCCTTGAAATCATAGAATTAATCACTAATCAAGGATAGAAGATCTATAGCAGAAGTAATATGATAACTTGGAAAATAGAGTAAGTAACCTGTTATAACATGTTAAATTATACTGGTATCAGTTAATCAACCCAATAATAACACCTTGAAATTGGAATATAAAGCAATAGAAGTGATAGCTGAATTAAAGATTAGGGTTGAAATGACAAGAACTTAACCATAAACTATATAAACCCTTGAAATCATAGTATTAATCACTAATCAAGGATAGAAGAAAGAAGGATTAAACTAAGTTTTGAATGCAATTAGTAAACCCCAAGTAAGCAATTAACTTGAAAACAAAGTTATTAACATTCAATAACAAAATATAATCAAGGGAGAAATGAAATGACTCATACAAGAATTAGTTTAACCTAAATTAATCCAAGAGTGGCATTGAAGAGAAATGAGATGATCCCTACACTTGCAATGAGTATCTGTGTTCTTTATCAAAAGCTAACTAGTGAAATAAACCCGAAATGTCACTATTTATTAACTAATTACAAAAATGACCAAAATAGTCCTTGACTAATTTACTACTCCATTTGGACTTTTAAGCACTCTAATGACTTAATATCCACTTGAAAGTTCCCCTTGCATTAAGTTCTAATACGTGCATTATCACTTTAGCCCTTTTTTATTTTGGGTATGTCTAAATATTGCTTTTGTGGCTACATGCAGGCTCAACAACTACTTAGTTACTTCCGAAATCAACGCCATGGTAATGCAGGAAGAGGTTGATTTATACATTGAACATTCAGGCACATACTTTTCTTTTATTTAACTGATGAAATGGTGTATGTAAATTTAATGTTATAAGTAATGTATGTGGAGATCAATGTTTCCCAGATTTGTGATATCTACAAAAGAAAATTAGTTGGCGGCGCAGATGATTTTACCTGAATAGCTTTGTATGTAAATGTGGAGAAAATTATAGACGAGCAAGAAGTTGCTGATTGCATGCAGCTTTGGTAATTTTACAGTGGTGAGATTGGTAGATGACAACTATTCTTTCTTTACTTGGAAATATAAGTGCACTGTACCAATATATTGTGCTCTCTTTAAATTTCAAAGATCTAGATACCACTGTTAGCTGCTCGCTCAACTTATTTTCCCATATTAGATGTTTGGATTTAGGGGCGGCTCAACACAGTTGAATCTTGCTGAGAGGCTTTACTTTTTGAGGAATTTATATAGAATACAACTCTTTGAAGACTTATTTATATTTTTTATAACTGCTTTTTGGCTTAGCTGATTTAGAGGACCTGATAAGCATTAGGTGCTGAAAATTACTTTTAAGTGTTGAAGTTGATTTAAAAAATAAGTAGTTACATGTTTGGATAAAAGTGCTGAAATTAATAATAAGCATCTGGAAATTGGGTATACGAAGAGTTTTGTTCTAAAAAGAAGTATTTTACGGATAGAATAGTAAATATTTTGGTCAAACCTAAAGTGCTTATAAGCTAAAATTTGATAAGTTGGGGGAGAACAACTTTTGACTTATTTTTAGCTTATAAGCACTTCTAATTTTATTAAATGCATAAATATGCCCAAAGGTGCTTATAAGCCAAACACCCTCTTAGTACAACTTATTTTAAAATCAGCACTTTCTAATTAAATTATATTCAACTTTTAATTCCTGAAATCTTTCCTTGATATTCTCACTTAAAAATGTGTCTTTTTGATTTTGATGTATCTATCACTATCAATTTCCCCCAATCTCTCAGAAAAAGAAAAAAAAAAGATACTCCATGATCTCATAACACATATCCCTTTTCTGCGTGATTTCTCCATGATTCTCACGTATATTCCTTTTCTGTATCAAGATAATATATTTATAGGGGTCGATTTTCATAGAAAACATACTGCTCTGTCCAAGTTTTTTTGACAAGGTACTAGTTTATATTATATATACTATATATTATGTTATTATATATTTTTATCATATATACAGTATATTTGTTTCCCCAAATTTGCTTCTTTCTTTATCACTCCATCAGCAAAATGTATTTACTTCTCCCAAGTTTTTAAATAATCTATTATATATATATATATATATATATTGTATACAAACATTGAACTGGAAAAAAAGAAAGAAACATTATTAACTAATATACTATATGCAGTATAATATATACATGTACAATGTATTACTGTATATTTTCTTTGAGTTTTTCATACCTAAAACATATCCTTTTATATCTCTCTTCAGAGTTTCTTTCACCTAAAACGTATCCATCCGTATTAAGTTTTCTCCAACTTTTCCATCAAAGGATTCGAGTATATCCTGATGTCCCAAGGCATCTTCTCCATTTACTAAAAGTATATCCCATATATAAAAATATATATAAGTATACAATATATAGTATCACTTTACTTCATCTGATGTATACATTGAGGGGAAAAAAACTAAGGTATACTACTACTAAATACCATATAGAATATATGATATGATATAAACCTATATGATATTGGTATAAATATACGATGCAACATACCTTTTATTGTAGAATACCACTTTAGTTTATCAGATGTATATCACTAATCAGTATGGTATACAATATATTAAATTATAATATAAACTTATATTACACTTGGTATATATAATATACAATAAATCATATCTTTGTTACATGTTATTATGACCTATTTTGTTGTTTTTTTATGTTTTACTTTTTATTTAAAATTATTTCTCCTGCTACTAGAGAAAGGAGAATTTTATAAAGAATGGATTGTTGGTTGAGAATTTTTTGTATTAAGTTTCTTTATTCATAGGAATTGTGATGGAGTATTTTTAGAAATCATTTGTTTGCACTTAATGGAGGTCTGAATCTTAATCATTCAGATCTTAGACATTAAGTGCATTTATTTTTAAAGTCTGAATCTTAATTATTCAGATCTTAATCATTAAGTGTATTTGTTTTTTTAACTTCACAGCCACTTAATGGGTCTGAATAGGTCTGTATGATTAAGATCTACGACAGAGACTTAATTTTATTAAGATGGTATCACATAATCATTATTAACTGTCGCCACCGCCTACCATTATCAAATACCACATGCCTCCACCACCACCATCGTCGCCGCCACCATCATCCTCAATCATAGTCGCCGCCATTATCAACCATCACCGCAACTCCGACCACCATCATTCTTAGCTACAATCAACACTCATCCACCTCAACTACCACGACTGACCACCTGATATTTTATACTTCAATACCATACAAGAGGGGGGAGGGGGAGGGGGGAGGGGGCGAGTTATGTGGTACCCAGTTTTTGCTTAACTTGATTATAGAAGGACCTGATTCTTCTATGTGTTCCAACTACTACTGTTTGCAAAATAATAAGTAAAGAAAATAAAGAACACATAGCTTTTTACGTGGAAAACACTTGGCTCAAAAAGTGAAAAAATTATGACCTACTACTCAGTAGGATTTTTCCAAGCTTCCACTAAAATCATTGAGCCAAAAACTATATTTACAAAACCTCTTTTGTAAACAACGGATTAGCTCCGACCCCGTTGTGACACACAGCCTCATCTGTTGCGATAACTTCAAGTTAAGTCTAACTTGAACACTCTAAGTACCTAAGACAATTTCTTCCATAAAAGATGAAAGGTACAATATAAAATCATCTACTATAATTGAACTAGAATAAAAGATTGACACTTGGAACTGGTTCTTCTATTTGGTTCAAGTAGCTTCAGTATTGCACGCCTGAATCACACATAAATTGCTTGCCAAATTTCCTTACTGTTTTGCTCTCAATTATATTTAACTTCTTCTTATGTGCATTTTTTGTAAAAGAGAACAACACTGATATTTAAGGAGTTAGTAATTAAAGATTGACTAGGATACGGATGCTACTCTTAATGGTGGAAGAGTTCTAGTTGATCTCATACTCTAACTCTTATCATTTTCCTAAACCGTGTTCTCTTTGTGTAAGGAGTCTTTCTCCTTATCCCATATGCAATCTTTTAGATCATGATCAGGAGATATCTGTTCTGATAACTTAGGTTTATCTCATTCACGTGCATCTCACATGTTTGGGTTGATCACAACTGTGCTTCACAAGATGGACCTGGTCCATGTTTGAGTTCTTTTGTCAGTCTTTAAAACTTCACATTTACTTGGGCCAACAAATTCTCCCTTTTTGATGATGACAAACTTTGTGCGTTTTACTCACTTAGACCCTGTAAGAGCTCAGATTATTCATCAATACAAAGTTTAGAAATTTCACTTATCATCAAGGACCATGTTAATTAGGTTATAAACATCACATATTTTGAATATGGAAAGCACAATATCTCTTCCCCCTTTTTGGCATCATCGAAAAGTTGCATGAACGAAATGTAAGTCCCAGATATTAATAATTACTCATGGTCATTGGGGCAACTGCAAGTGCAATTATGGATCAATCATCAGTAATCAGGCAATCATATTTAAACTATCAAGGAAATATTAACAATCAACAAGAGAAAAAATAGTAGATATCATTGATAGAGTATATGTTGCTACCACAATCCACAACCGGAAAACAAAGCTATTAAAAAATATGAGCAAATAGAAAGAAAGGTACTAGACAAGTTCAGGAGACAAAGGCTAGAATTCCTAAGGCTTGAGGGAGCTAGAGGGTTGGTTTTGGGCTTGGAGAAGATTCGGCATATTGTGAAGAATCCCATCATTCTTCTCTTTTTCCTTGGTAAGCTTAGTTCTAAGAGCATCCCTCTCAGATTCAACCTCTGCCAAGAGAGCCTTTAGCCTAGCTATCTCAATATCCTTGGCCTCACTTTCCTGAACAAGAGCCCTAAATTTACTGTTGATGGGTACTCAGACTTCTCCCAAGCTTGGTTCTTTGTGCGGGTACCTCACACTTAGTTCCAACCATTTAAAAAAATACTTGATAGGGAGGGCTTTCCTCTGAAAGAGGCCATACGCGGTGTGAATTCGGATATAATCGAGCTCCAATATGGGTATCAGATACTGGATAGGCAACCAAAAAAAAGGTTGGATATATATGGAAGAGAATACAAAATGGAAAATAAAAAGATAAGATAAATGAAGTAAAGCTCACGAGAAATGAGATCGAAGGAGAAAAATTTAAGCTGAATCGGGAAGATTTAGCCGAGCCCTTGATCATGCCCAACTATGCCTTATAAAAAGGACAATGCTGTTGCAAATATAATCCCATTTACAAGTCCGAAGTCGAATCCCACAGAGAACTAAGGTTTGGCTACAGTTGTTCACTATCACTAAGAAGACTTTCCCCCAACATCGGGATCGTGATGGCGCCTACTCGTGGTAGCTAGGCAAGCCACTGTATTCATACTATCCTGTTTTTAACACAATTTTTAACTAAATAAATGCGGAATACTTTATCGAAATAGAGATAACTAATTACAAAGTAAAAATCATACTGAAATCCTCTACCCAAGACACGGAGTCACCAACTCACAAACTACTATGGAATACTACACATAAAAGTCTGAAGGAAATATAACATAATTCTGTTTGTCTCGGAACAAAGAGACTACAGCTAATAACATAAATAAAGAAAGAGACGCCGGGCCTGCGGACGTCTGCAAGCTACCTCGGTCTCAAATATGATTAACTCCCACGCAATCAATTTACTGCTGCTGCTGCTCTTGATCGTAACCTGGACCTGTGCAAAAACGCACAGAAGTGTAGCATCAGCACAACCGACCCCATGTGCTAGTAAGTGCCTGGCCTATCCCGGCGAAGTAGTGACAAGCCTAGGACCGGACACTCACATAAACCTGTGCAATTCAATATGTATATGTGTACCACAAAATAACAAGAAATAATCAAGTATAAACACAATAAGGAATATCTTAAGGAATTCAACAATTAACAACAGTTAATAAATTCACAAGGAAAAACAAAGTATAATGTAAACACAAGTAATATCAATTCAAGAAATAGCAAGCAGTTGCACGGCATCACCCTTCGTGCTTTTACTCTCATCCTCACCAAATAAGCAAATAAAGTACACGGCATCACCCTTCGTGCTTTTACTCTCATCCTCACATCCATAGTACGGCATGATCCTTCGTACATGGTTCAATAACGGGGCACGGCATGATCCTTCGTGCATAATCAATAAATAAACATGGCACGGCATTAACCTTCGTGCATAAATAAATAAACATGGCACGGCATCACCGTTCGTGCATTATCACTCTTCCTCACCCAAATAACAATCACAGTTAAGGGCAGAGAAAGAAACAGTAATTCATAAACCGTCCCATCAAGGGCAATCAATAATTATCTTCACAACAAGTCCCGACAAGGGAGAACAATAACAATTCATAGGTAATATATATCTCAAAATAATCATTTTCCATCGACTCACGGTCATACTAGACGCCAGTTGTATGGATGCTCGTCACCACAGCCCATACACCGCACTCGATCACATAACACATAACACATAATCCTATTCCCTCAAGCTAGGATAGAACAAACACTTACCTCGAAAGTTTACGAACGATTCAATCCGTAGTAATGCCTTTTCCTTTTGAATTTGACTCCAATCCAATCGTATCTATACACAATTGATTTAATATCATCAATTCTACTTAACAAACTAGTTCATATTGCTAAATATGGTTTTTACAACATTCTGCCCGGAATAGTAAAAACCGACCCCGGGCCCACATAATCGAAACCCAAGTTTCGAACCAAAATAAGTTCACCCAATCTTCCATGAGTTCAAATATACAATTTGTTCTTAAGTTCGACTCCAAACGAGGTCTAAATCGCAAATTCTTTGAAAGCCCTAACTATACCCATTTCTCAAATTTTCAACCAATTTATACATGTTTAAGCCTAAGGATTTGATTGATGTTGATGAAAAATGAAGAAAACGAGTTAACAATACTTACCCAATGAACTTTGATGAAGAAATGCCTCAAAAATCGCCTAAAAAGTTGTGGAGAAGAGAGTTGAACAGAAATGGGATTTTTATCCCGTTTCTGTTTTGTTTCCTGTCTTAAATTCACTGGGCGAAAATTTACTCTATGCGATCGCAGGGCCTGTGATGCGATCGCATAGAAGAAAAATGGGGACAGCAAAATTACTCTATGCGATCGCGGAGGTCCTATGCGATCGCATAGAAGGAAATGGATGAACTGAAATTACTCTATGCGATCGCAGGGAATGGTACGCGATCGCATAGAAGGAAATTCTGGGCCTCAGTCTTACTCTATGCGATCGCGAGGAATAGTATGCGATCGCATAGGATGAAAAGTGGAAGTTATGCGATCGCATGGGCTCTATTGCGATCGCACAGAAGGATTTTTGGGACCTCTAATCTTTGCTCTATGCGATCGCAGCCTCACCTATGCGATCGCATAGAAGAAAATCTCTGTGCAAAAATTGCAGAGTTTCTACTGCAATTTCAAGTTCAAAACCATCCCGTTACCTATCCGAAACTCACCCGAGCCCTCGGGGATTCAAACCAAATATGCACACTAACTCAAAAACATCATACGAACTTGCTCGCGCGATCAAATCACCAAAATAACATCAAAATCAAGGAATTTAGCCTTAAATCCCAAGAATTCTTTCAAAATTTCATAACTTCCAAACTTTCCAATTTAAGGCCGAAACACGTCAAACGACGTCCGTTTTCAACCAAACTTTACGGGAAGCGCTTAACCAATATATATGACCTGTACCGGGCGTCGGAACCAAAATACGAGCCCGATACCAGTACTTTTTAATAAAAAATCAGTTTCATTTTCCTTAAACATTTTCAGAAAACAATTTAACAGAAAAATTCTTTTACCGGGGTTCTAGACCTCGGATTTCAATTCCGGACATATGCCCAAGTTCCATATTTTTCTACGGATTTTCCGAGACAGTCAAATCACGGATCCGGGTCCGTTTACCAAAAATGTTGACCAAAGTCAACCATATTAATATTAATATCAAAATTCTTCTACTTTTTCACATATTTCACATATTTCAACATAAATATTTTTCAGCTTTGTGCCCGGATTGTGCACGCAAATCGAGGCAACATAGAATGAGGTTTTCAATGCCTCAGAAGCTCGAAATGATTAATTAAATAAGTGATGACCCTTTGGGTCGTCACAATCTCCACCTCTAAAACAACCGTTCGTCCTCGAACGGACAAAAGAAAGAAGTACCTGAGTCAGGAAACAAGTGTGGGTAACGGCTCCGCATATCGGACTCGGACTCCCAGGTCGATGCCTCAGGAGGCTGACCTCTCCACTGAACACGCACGGAAGGATAACTCTTCGACCTCAACTGTCGAACCTGCCGGTCTAGAATGGCTACCGGCTCCTCCTCGTAAGATAGATCATTGTCCAATTGGACAGTACTGAAGTCTAACATATGTGTGGGATCGCCGTGGTATCTCCGAAGCATAGATACATGAAAAACTGGATGCACAGCTGATAAGCTAGGCGACAGAGCTAGTCTGTAAGCCACCCCTCCCACTCGTCTAGAATCTCAAATGGACCAATATACCTAGGGCTGAGCTTGCCCTTCTTCCCGAAACTCATCATGCCCTTCATAGGCGACACTCGGAGCAATACTCGCTCGCCAACCATGAAATCTACATCTCGAACCTTACGATCCGCATAAGTTTTCTACCTGGACTGAGCTGATTGTAATCTCTCCTGAATAGTCTTAACCTTATCCAAGGCCTCCTGAACTAAGTCTGTACCCAACAACCGAGCCTCTCCCGGTGCAAACCATCCGATTGGAGATCCACATCGCCTACCATACAATGCCTCATACGGGGCCATCTGGATGCTGGACTGGTAGCTATTGTTGTAGGCAAACTCTGCTAATGGCAGAAAATGGTCCCACGAGCCTCCGAAATCAATAACACAGGCTCGAAGCATGTCCTCTAGAATCTGAATAGTCCTCTCGGACTGGCCATCTGTCTGAGGATGAAATGTCGTACTCAACTGAACCTGGGTGCCTAACTCCTGCTGGACCGCTCTCCAGAATCGCGAGGTAAACTGCGTACCCCGATTAGAGATAATAGATACTGGCACCCCATGAAGACGAACAATCTCCCTAATATAAACCTCCGCTAACCTCTCCAACGAGTAGGAGACAGATATTGGAATAAAGTGTGCTGACTTGGTCAGCCTATCAACAATGACCCAAATAGCATCAAATTTCCTTCTAGTCAAAGGAAGTCGAGTAACGAAATCCATAGTGATCCGCTCCCATTTCCACTCGGGAATTTCAATCCTCTGGAATACACCACCAGGTCTCTGGTGCTCATATTTCACCTGCTGACAATTTAGACACCGAGCGACATACGCAACGATATCTTTCTTCATTCTGCGCCACCAATAGTGCTGACGTAAGTCCTGGTACATCTTCGCGGCACCTTGGTGAATAGAATACCGTGAGCTGTGGGCCTCCGCTAAGATTAACTCTCGAATTCCTTCGACATTGGGCACACAAACTCGACCCTGCAATTTCAATATCCCATCATCATCTAGATTTACCTGTGTGGCACCTCCCCGCTGTACTGTATCTCTCAACTCACGCAAATGAGGATCATCAAATTGCCTCTCACGGATACGCTCTAATAAAGAAGAACGAGCGACCGTGCGGGCTAACACCCTGCTAGGCTCAGAAATGTCTAATCTCACGAACCGGTTGGCTAATGCCTGGACGTCTAGAGCAAATGGTCTCTGACTGACCGGAATATATGCAAGACTACCCATGCTGGCATACTTTCTACTCAAAGCATCGGCCACCACATTGGCCTTACCTGGATGATATAAGATAGTAACATCATAGTCTTTTAGCAGCTCTAACCATCTCCGCTGTCGTAGATTCAACTCCTTCTGTTTGAACAAGTACTGTAGGCTTTTGTGATCAGTGTACACCTCACATGTCACACCATATAGATAATGTCTCCAGATCTTTAAGGCATGAACCACTGCTGCCAATTCCAGATCATGAACTGGATAATTCTTTTCATGTATCTTTAACTGCCTCGAAGCATAAGCGATAACCTTACCATCCTGCATCAATACCGCTCAAAGCCCTGTACGAGATGCGTCACAATAAACTGTATAAGGCCCTGCACCGTAGGTAGTATCAACACTGGTGCGGTTGTCAAGGCTGTCTTGAGCTTCTGAAAGCTCGCCTCACACTCCTCTGACCACCGGAACTGGACACCCTTCTGGGTCAACCTGGTCATCGGGGCTGCAATAGAAGAAAACCCCTCTACAAATCGACGGTAGTAACATGCCAATCCCAAGAAACTCCGGATCTCAGTCACTGAAGCTGGTCGAGGCCAATTCTGGACTGCCTCAATCTTCTTTGGGTCTACCTGAATACCTTCCACCGATACAATGTGACCCGGAAATGCTACCGAACTCAGCCAGAACTCACATTTAGAAAATTTGGCATATAGCTGGTTATCTTTCGGAGTCTGAAGAACCACTCCGAGGTGCTGCTCGTGCTCTTCCTGGCTGCGGGAGTACACCAGGATGTCATCTATAAAGACTATCATGAAAGGACAATCGAGATGGGATTTATTTTAATTATTTCAGAGTCGCCACTTGGGAGATTGATGGTGTCCCAAGTCACCGGTTAAATCCCGAATCGAGGAAAAGAATGACTCTATTTAACGGTCCGCGAACCAGAAATCCGGATAAGGAATTTTATTAACCCGGGAGAAGGTGTTAGGCATTCCCGAATTCCGTGGTTCTAGCACGGTCGCTCAATTGTCGTGTTTGGCTTATCTATCTGCTTTTTACAATTATGTACTTAGTGCAAGTTAATATCCCCTTTACCGCTTTTATTATTGGTTATGATTTACGAAAGAGAAAGTTGCTTAAAAATATGCTTTCGAATCACGTCACATGAAATGCACCCGGATCCTCGACATATTCTTATTCAACATTTCGGGGTTTGGATTCGGGTCGCATGAAATGCACACCCGTATTTAAGAAGGTAGAACTAAAATATGCGCCGGATCGACTACTTATTTACACTGTTGCGAAGGGCGTGATATTCGTTAAGAAACGACGCATCTCAAAATCTAAGTATTTTATATGTACATTTATGAAGGCTGTGTGATTAGTGTAACTATTGGGTGAGGCGCACCTTTGATTCAAACCTAAAGCGAACTACATCCCACCGTATTTTACCTAAGAGTTGATTCCAAATTATTTAAAACTTGCTACGAACCACACCACATGAAATGCGCCTGTGGTTCCTGACATGCTTTGTTTACTCTTGCCCAAAATTGGGGTCGGGTCACATGAAATGCGCCCCCGACTCTTTTAATCTAATTACGTCATTCCGTTGAGTAACAACTCCCTAGCTAATCTTGCTTTTAGCATAAGGTCTAACGTTAACAGATTTGGAGTTTACACACACGAGCAGAGAAGATTGAATAGAGATACAACAGACTAATTCAGGTTTACGTGCTTATCTAACGACGGTGTATCTTTGGCCTAGCTACACTTTTCCATAACCAAGACTAGCAATACAAGCTTAATTGAAGAATAACAGAATGTAATTAAACAGAAGAACTTTAAACGACTACATGTTTCAATAGACTTTATGCATAAGCTTCAAACTTCATTCTTTTCGAACCAAGGAACTACAATAACAGAGGTGTGTACCTGGAATGCGGAAGAACAAGGAAGAGTGAGCAATGGCAATGCAGCAACAGTAACAGGAGCACAACAGTAGGCCAGTAATAAACACAGTGAACCAACGGCCACACAAACACCACAACAACAATGATAACCAACCAAATAGCCACAAACACTGGACCAGCAACAAATGACCACCACAGTAACAACACTAGACCAGCTAAAACAGTAGACCAATAACCAATGGCAGCAACAATAACCAGTGGCAGCAATCGAATGGCCCCAACAACAACCAGTGGCAACAAAATAGACCAAAAGCAACTCAGGAGCTACCACAACACTCGGGTAAGGTCAACACAGCAGCAACAAAGACACAACAACAACAACAAATGCCTAACAGCAACAAACCAACCCAGGCAGCAACAACTATAAACCAGCCAGCAACACAAACGACCAAGAGCAGCAACACTACTGACCAACAGTACCAAATGAACACTGCCACCAACAGCAAAACACAACCACAACACACGAAAGCCTAATAGCTCAGCCACTGAATCAAAACTCACAAAACAGTGACCCCAGAACCAATGAAACAGTAGCCTTTCTCTGTATCTTTATATATGTGTATCGAAATGTAGCTTGTTGTCTATTTTCTCCCTAAGTATTCTTTCTAGCTATCACTGTTTTAAAATCTTTGTATCTCCAGGTCCTCTCCCCTCACTGTCAGGTCTTCTCCCTCTCTATGTTGTTAGCCCCTTATACTTATAGTTAAAAAAGGACTCCTAAAAGCCAGAAGATTCAGGAACTCCCCTCTGCCCATCCCTATTCCCTGAACCCCACTATCTACTGTCCAAAGTATGGACTCAAGCATTAAACAATGCTGGTGGCAGGAACCTCAGTGGGATGCCCTGCTGTGCAGGTTCCACTAGCCCTTGTATGGGTGTGTGATTTAAAAATTAACATGTTAACTACAACCAACTAACTCTCTTTAATCTGAATCAAACAGTAACCAGCCCCTACACTAATGAATTGCATACAGGCAGATTCAGGGACCAATACTACGAACTAATTCCTTGACGACTTTAATCACATTGAACCTATGATTCATTTTAACTACTGAAAACAGAGGGAATTGGCCAAATAAAAGGCCTCAAATGAGGAGAACAGACCAACGGATATGAGAAATTAAAAGCATGAGAACTGAAACAATGAATAAAACAAACACACATATTCACACAATCGAATTAAATCGACCAAAGAAGGAATGAATACCTCGTAAGAAATCTGCCGACCCAAGCTTCGAACTAAGACTTGGAATTATTGAAGCCAAACGGGCTTTAATCAAGATGTTCTCGATTGAGAACACCTAGACTAAAGTCCCTTGGACTTCAATTATGGCTAACCCGGCTCGAATTGGGTTTCTTCAAAAACTAGGGTTCTTGGACTCGGATTTGGGGCTTTTGCATTTCTGGTTAGATTCGAGGCAAACGAAAGCCGGCGGGGGTACGAGGGAGGCCGTGTGAGGGTTTGGGGTGAGTTTGGGGTGATTTGGCATTGGTTCGAGTTTGACTCGAATCTTCAAATGAAGATTCGAGGAGCTCCGGCATGATTCGAGGTTAGCGGAGGCTGGGTTCGTAATGGGGGAGGTGAGGGGAAGATTTTGGCGTTGGTTTGGGTTTGATTGGCCTACCGGAACCGCCGTGAGGCGATTTCCGGCAGGCGGGGCACGGCGGCGTTACGCTGGGTGTTTGAGAGCCTTTGGGAGATGAAGGGAGAGGGGGGGTCTGGCTTGGGGGGGGGCGGGGTATGAGAATGAGCCTTATATACGAGATATGAGATTGAATCTAGATCGTTGGATCATTTACGATCAACGATCAGGATCCCCTCACTTAAACCAAACGACGTCGTTTGGTTAAGTCATAAGCTGAGTGTATTTTGGAATTAAAGGATTAATCTGGGCCGTTGGATAATAAAATCCAACGGTCCGGATCAAGCGTTACCCAGGCTGAAGCTTGGACGGGTATTTGGGCTGGATTAGAGGAAATTCGCTTGGGCCTGGTTTTTAGGCTAAGTTTCGGCCCAGATCAGATCTACATGATGTACTATATGCATATGTGTATATATATATATATATATATATATGTATATATACATATATATATATATATATACACACATATGTATATATACCAACCTATAACACCGCTGTTTTTTACTACAATTAACGCACATAATTACATATCACCCAAAAATGTAAATCACATGACTTCGATATCAAACACTAAAAATGCAAAACCTAGCATATATTTTTTGTATTTTTTAAAATAAACGTGCACACAAAAAGATAAAATAACACAAAATCACAAAAATCATGCCCAACACGAAACTATTTTTATTTTTGAATTTTCTGGGAGTACTTCTCAGGTAAGGCAAAAATCACGTGCTCACAGCTGCCCCTCTTTGCGCGTAAACACGCAGAGTTTTCGTGCAAAGATAAGTGAACGGATATAAGCGATTTTGCCCATTCGAGTACTCCGTATGAAGCATTTTGGAAAAGTTTTTGACCGAACCTTGCTTCAAAGGTCTCCTACATATCCCTGGCTAAAAGGGAATCAGGTCAATGTAGTTCGGGAAGTTCTGGTAGCCGGGACTACCATGACTGTTGCGATCTCGCTGTTACTGCTGTTGCCGCTGTTACTGCTGTTACCACTGCTCAGCTGATTTCCTTGTTACACCGCGCTAAGCAACAAAAGCAAGAAGCTAGACTAAGTTACGATACTACAAGTTCTTATCTATCCTTTTTAACTTGATCTTGTCGCGCTCCTTGCCATCTTGTCTGACTTGGCGTTCCTTCTGATGCTTCGTCCCTTCTTACGAACTTGGATTCATGCCGGAGATTTCCGTTACATTCTACCGCTTTCCTCCACCAAATTAAAACAGATCGCCACTCCATTCTCCAGGCGGGCTTCCTGACTTCAATTACAACTCCACAATTAAATCGCCACTCCATTCTCCAGGCGGGCTCCTGACTTCGACTAATACTTCAAAATAAAATCGCCATTCCATTCTCCAGGCGGGCTACCTGACTTCGACTACTGCTTCGAAATAAAATCGCCACTCCATTCTCCAGGCGGGCTCCCTGACTTCAGCTACAACTTCAAAACTAAATCGCCATTCCATTCTCCAAGCGGGCTACCTGACTTCAACTTCAAAACTAAATCGCCATTCCATTCTCCAGGCGGGCTACCTGACTTCAACTACAACTTTGATTTCATCCTATCTTGATTACCTTCCTTTGCCTTTTGTACCGTTTCCTTTTTCCTGCATTGCCTCTCGGGCCATCTTCTCTTCTGAATTATCTACTACTTCAAAATAAAATCGCCACTCCATTCTCCAGGCGGGCTTCCTGACTTCAACTACTACTTCAAAATAAAATCGCCACTCCATTCTCCAGGCGGGCTTCCTGACTTCAACTACTACTTCAAAATTAAATCGCCACTCCATTCTCCAGGCGGGCTTCCTGACTTCAACTACTACTTCAAAATTAAATCGCCACTCCATTCTCCGGGCGGGCTTCCTGACTTCAATTACAACTTCAAAATTAAATCGCCACTCCATTCTCCAGGCGGGCTTCCTGACTTCAACTACTACTTCAACATTAAGTCGCCACTCCATTCTCCAGGCGGGCTTCCTGACTTCAATTACAACTTCAAAATTAAATCGCCACTCCATTCTCCAGGCGGGCTCCCTGACTTCAACTACTACTTCAACTGATTTCATCCTATCTTGATTACCTTCCTTTGCCTCTTGTACCCTATCCTTGTTCCTGCGTTACCTCTCGGACCACCTTCTCTTCTGAATTATCCTGTCTTGGAATTGCTTTCCGCTAGGTCGTGTTACTTTTCTTCTGGCTGCTGGGGGATATTTTTGGAACTGTTTACTCGCCTGCTGGGGGTGATGCTGCTGAGGAAGTATTCTTTGTTTCCTTCACCCCTCATTCTCTTCCTTCTTCCCCTACCTCTTTTGGGACTCACGCTTTTGTTTCCTTGATCAAATTATAGGATGTAATACTGCTGGGGAAATCTCGAAGCCATTTTTTCTTTTTCCAATAACTGCTGGGGATGATACCAGGCTCAAAGATCAACCCATCTTGTGTTGCTTTCTACCCTTATCCCCCGGGTCCTTGCTTTCAAGAAAATTTTCGCAACAGGAGAAAATTTTCTGCCCCAGTTTGATAAACTTCTGGACGGTATGCTTTTCTGCCAACGAACCCTCTTTTTCTGCTTTTAAATCAAAGAAAAATTGTTAGTTTCAAAATGCGGTGAGTGGTCGTGCCACTCTTGTTGGGGCCATTTTCTTTTCTCTTTCGGCTGCTTGGCCTCTCTCGAGCTTTGCGGGCGATGTTGACGCTTGCTGGGGACGATGCTCTTCCCACGAACGACCTCTCATCTTTCCTTTTATTCCAATCTTTGGTTTGATCCGACTCTTTTAGCCGGTGACTTGTTGCGTGAAATCATCTTTCGGACATGCCACATGTGTCCATCGTACTCCGTAATTCTTGCGAACCTTCCACTCAGCCTGTCATCCCAATCTTACTATCGTAACGACTTCTGTCTTATTGCCTCGTTCCATGCCTATTCACTTTCAATATACCGCTTTGGGAGACTTGGTAGTAAGCTTTGAAAAATCACTTTTCGAACAATGAAAGAAAAGAAAAGAATACTGACCGCAAATGACAAAAGAAGAGAAAACCTTTTCTGAACTAAAAATAGGAAAACTTATCTGAATGTGCGCCTGATCCAATGTTATGCCGCGCCTTTGAGATTAAACTACCCAGTCTATTCATGTCAATCACTTTCTGATACCGCGTCCTGCTAGAGGTAAACGGGTGTCCCAACCTTGTCTCATGCGGACATCTTGTAACCATCTCGTCCTGTCACCTCACAGTGCCCTTCAAAGGGTTTTCGCTAATGAGATTCTCTCATTTCTCTCTATCTCCCGTCGCCTTAAGGTGCCCGTAAAGGTTTTCACCGTAAGACTCTCTCATTTTACTTCTCTCAACTTCCTTCGCCTTAAGGTGCCCGCGAGGGTTTTCACCGTTAAGACTCTCTCATTTATGCTTTCTTTCCTTGCGGCGGGGTATCACCCCTGAGATTCCTTCTAGAGCGTTATCCCCTTTCGGCTTGTGCATCCTGAATTCAATCGAGGGTCGGGATGTCACTCTTGGCTTTCATTCACATGCCTTGGCACTTCTCAAATGCTGATCGAGAGGTCTTTCTGGTTCTTGATATGGTTTCTGCGCGTGAGGCTGAAGAAAGGGGTTTAGCCTCAACGGTTAGCTTATTACAACTTTCGGAATCCACGCTATCTTTCCAACGAAAACAATAACTTCTGCCCCAGTTTTGTTGCTTGGGGGATTTTTTTTTATTTTTATTTTATTATGACCGAGCCGTGTGGCGCCTACGTATCCTTCTTGAGGAATCAGGTCGAACGTAGTTCACTTTTTCTTGTATTTTTTTTTCTTTGTTTCTTTTTCTATTCTGTTACACATCTTCCTTGATGATTCAGAAAGAGGGTATATGAAAGAATAATTAAGGCTCAAATGGGGAAACAAAGGTTGAAGTGTTTGGGTAGTAGAAAAATTGCCTCTGTCATTTCATTCTCCGAAAAATGCCAAATACACACAAACGAAACCAAACGTTGACAAATGCATTAAAGAATTACACATAATATCTCTTAACTTCATCAGAATTGATAGCCATATCGGTGCATCTTCCCTCGACATCAGTCAGACATAGAGCGCCGTTGGATAATACTCTAGTCACCACAAAAGGTCCCTGCCAATTTGGAGCGAACTTGCCTTTCGCTTCGGCCTGATGGGGTAGAACTCTCTTCAGCACATGCTGTCCCGCTTCAAATCTCCTGGGACGTACCTTCTTGTTATATGCTCTCGCCATTCTCTTTTGATACAATTGGCCGTGACATACTGCTGTCAATCTCTTTTCATCGATCAAGTTCAATTGCTCCAATCGGGTTTTGACCCACTCGTCGTCATCAATCTCAGCTTCAGCGACAATTCGGAGGGACGGAATCTCAACTTTTGCGGGTATTACTGCTTCAGTCCGTATACCAACAAGTAAGGAGTTGCACCTACCGAAGTCCGGACGGTAGTGCGATAACCCAACAGCGCAAACGGTAACTTTTCATGCCATTGCCTAGATCCTTCTACCATTTTCCTCAATATCTTCTTTATGTTCTTGTTTGCTGCCTCGACCGCACCATTTGCTTTTGGGCGATACGGTGTGGAATTTCGGTGTGTAATCTTGAACTGTTGACATACCTCTTTCATCAATCCACTGTTAAGATTTGCACCGTTATCTGTAATGATCATCTTTGGAATTCCAAACCTACAAATGATGTGGGAGTGTACGAAGTCCACTACCGCCTTCTTGGTCACCGATTTGAATGTTTTGGCCTCCACCCACTTGGTAAAATAATCAATCGTTACCAGAATAAACCTATGACCATTGGAGGCCGTAGGTTCTATAGGTCCGATAACATCCATACCCCACACAACAAATGGCCATGGCACTGACATTGTATGCGATTCGGTCGGTGGAGAATGAATCAAATCTCCATGTATCTGACACTGATGGCATCTTCGCACGAAACTTATACAATCCCGCTCCATAGTGAGCCAATAATATCCTGCTCGAAGAATCTTCTTTGCCAATACGTATCCGCTCATGTGTGGTCCGCAAACTCCCGAGTGTATATCCGTTATAACTGTTGTGGCTTGACTTGCGTCTATACATCTCAATAATCCCAAGTCTGGGGTTCTTTTGTACAGCACCCCTCCACTAAGGAAAAATCCGTTCGCCGACCGCCGAATAGCTCGCTTTTGATCTCCAGTTGCTTGCTCTGGGTATACTCCTAACCTGAGGTATTCCTTGACATCATGAAACCATGGCTCGCCATCCACCTCTTCCTCTATTACATTACAATAAGCATGTTGATTTCGGACATGGATATGTAACGGATCGACACGAACCTTGTCCGGGTGATGTAGCATTGATGCTAAAGTAGCCAACGCGTCGGCAACCTCATTATGCATCCTCGGGATGTGCCTGAATTCTACCGATCGAAAGCGTTTGGTCAAATCATGCAAACACTGACGATATGGGATAAGCTTTAGATCTCTGGTTTCCCATTCTCCCTGAATCTGATGTACCAGAAGGTCCGAGTCCCCCAAGACCAAGACGTCCTGTACATCCGTGTCCACCGCTAATCGCAACCCCAAGATACATGCCTCGTACTCAGCCATATTATTGGTGCAATGAAAACGCAGTTGAGCAGTAACGGGATAATGATGTCCTGTTTCAGATATGAGCACAGCCCCTACTCCGACTCCTTTTGCGTTTGCCGCTCCATCGAAGAAGAGCTTCCATCCTGGATCCTTGGTTGGTTCCAACCCCTCAATCTGCAATACTTCCTCATCTGGAAAATACGTCCTCAAAGGTTCGTATTCGTCGTCAACGGGATTCTCGGCTAAGTGATCGGCCGGGGCTTGAGCTTTCATAGCCGTCCTTGTCACGTATATGATGTCGAACTCCGTAAGTAATATTTGCCATTTTGCTAACCTCCCTGTAGGCATAGGTTTCTGGAAAATATACTTCAACGGATCCGGACGCGAAATGAGGTAAGTGGTGTAAGAAGACAAGTAGTGTTTCAGCTTTTGGGCTACCCAAGTCAGGGCGCAACATGTCTTTTCTAGATGAGTGTACTTGACCTCGTGGACTGTGAACTTCTTACTGAGGTAGTAAATGGCCCGTTCCTTCCTGCCAGTAAGATCATGCTGCCCCAGTACGCAGCCAAACGAATTCTCCAAGACCGTCAGATAAAGAATCAGGGGTCTACCTGGCTCAGGCGGAACTAGTACGGGTGGATTTGACGGATACCCTTTGATCCGGTCAAACGCTTCCTGACATTCTGCCGTCCGTTCTATCGCAGCGTCTTTCTTCAATAGGCGGAATATGGGTTCACAGGTTGCCGTAAGCTGGGCAATAAACCTACTGATGTAATTCAACCTTCCCAACAGACTCATTACCTCTGTTTTATTCTTCGGCGGGGGTAACTCCTGAATGGACTTAATTTTGGAGGGGTCCAACTCAATGCCCCGTCGGCTGACGATGAATCCTAGCAGCTTTCCTGATGGAACTCCGAATGCGCATTTGGCCGGATTAAGCTTGATGTCGTACCTTCGAAGTCTTTGAAAGAACTTCCTGAGGTCAGCAACGTGGTCTTCTTGACGCCTAGATTTTATGATCACATCATCCACGTACACCTCAATTTCCTTGTGTATCATGTCATGGAATACCGTAGTCATCGCCCTCATATATGTTGCTCCTGCATTCTTCAAACCAAACGGCATCACTCGGTAGCAATAAGTCCCCCGCGGTGTGATAAAAGCCGTCTTTTCTGCGTCCTCTTCATCCATCAAAATCTGATGATATCCCGCATAACAGTCCACAAAGGATCCGATTTCGCGTCCGGCGCAATTATCAATCGGGATATGGATATTGGGAAGCGGGAAATTATCCTTAGGACTCGCCTTGTTGAGATTGCGATAGTCCACACATACCCTGATCTTTCCGTCTTTCTTTGGCACCGGTACTACGTTAGCCAACCATTCAGGGTATCGAGTGACACGAATGACTTTCGCCTGCAGCTGCTTGGTTACCTCCTCCTTAATCTTCACACTCATCTCCGTCTTGAATTTCCGCAGTTTTTGCTTGACGGGAGGATATGCCGGATCGGTGGGTAATCTATGAACCACTAGATCAGTGCTGAGTCCTGGCATGTCGTCGTACGACCATGCGAAAATATCTTTAAACTCCATGAGTGTTTTGATCAATTCTTCTCTCGGATTGGGTTCAATATGGACACTTATCCGGGTTTCTTTGACGTCATCCGCATTCCCTAGATTAACGGCCTCAGTATCGTTTAAATTCGGTTTGGGTTTTTCCTCGAAGTGACTTAATTCTTCACCGATTTCTTCTACGGCTTCATCATCGCCGTACTCTGACTCACTCTCGTCACTTCTTATTTCATGTGTTATTATTTCCAAACCCGATTGACTTTCTGGACTGGGTTGATTAATCTTTAAGCACGCCATATCATTAAGATCAGTTGCAAGAAAGCTGTTCAGAAAAGTAAAAGGAAGAAAAGATAAACAAAATTAGACACGAAGGAACCAAATTTCATTGATGGGAGTTGTACAAAGGGAAAACAAACTGCAAACTTAAATCAAAAATGAACTAAAACAACGGGATTTTACTCCGGGGACAAACCCCCAACACAAAATTTCGAAAAGAAAAACAATCCAAGACAAACTACCAAGACTCCTTCCGGACAGGGAGAGGAGTAGCCTTCCAGTTATTCAGTTTTGCCTTAGGTCCTACAAATTGTATCTCGGCGTGACTAGATCCTTCACCGTCCTCGAGCATACATACATCTGTGAATAGGTCCTCGAACTTCCTGAAGAACTCTTCGTCTGGCCTGATCGTAGGACAGGGAATCTTTGTCGCTGGATGTCCTCTTGCTCTGGACCTGACAAAAGATTGGGAAAGGCGTGGAACAGGCTTTGGGAGCACCCATGTCTTCTGTTTACTCCTCTTTGCTCGCCGGATGTCCTCTGAGGTTGGCTGGAATCCCAAGCCGAAGGTTCCCAAGTTTTCGACCACTGATACCGGTTGTATGATTCCTTGCAGCGATGCACCTAAGCCTTTACCGGGTATGAAACCATGTCTCAACATTTCATGCGCCACCATGACATCCGCAGTGATTGTTCTGTCGCCGGGAATGCATTCCCCTTCCGGAACTCGATTGGCGGACACCACATCGCAGACCTGATATACCCGCGGCCCAACATCTTCTTCTGTTTCAACAAAGGGAATGATGGTGCCTGATTGTGGATCGTTCTCTCCATGGACGACGATCTCCTGTTGGTCCCATTCAAACTTGACGAGTTGGTGCAAGCTGGATGGAACTGCTCTTGCGGCATGGATCCATGGTCGCCCTATCGGGAGGTTATATGACACCACCATGTCCAGCACCTGGAATTCCATGGTGAACTCCACTGGCCCAATTGTCAAGATTAGCACTATGTCACCAACCGACGCTTTGCCTCCTCCGTCAAACCCTCGAACACATACGATGTTCTTGCGTACCCTGCCGATGTCTACTTTTAATTTGCCCGGTGTAGAGAGAGGACAAATGTTAGCACTGGACCCATTATCGACAAGGACTTTGGTAACCACCGCCTCTTCGCACTTCACCGTAAGATATAAAGCCCTGTTATGCTCAGTGCCTTCCTCAGGCAACTCGTCATCGGTGAAGGTGATCCGATTTGCTTCGAAGATCCGATTGGTGATCTTCTCCAAATGGCTCACTGAGATTTTATCCGGTACATGTGCCTCATTCAGGACTTTCATCAAAGCTTGCCGATGTTCTTCAGAATGTATCGGCAAGGATAGCAATGATATTTGCGCCGGAGTCTTCTTCAACTGCTCTAAGACAGAATAGTCATGCAGCTTCATCTTTTTCAAGAATTCTTCCGCCTCTTCATCAGTGACCGGCTTTTTCAATACTGCCGGAGTGGTCTTCCTCAATTCCGCGGGGGCAAAACATCTCCCCGAGCGGGTCAACCCTTGGGCTTCACAAACTTCCTCTTTCACCTCCTTTCCTCTGTAGGTCGTTGTAATCCGAGCATAATTCCATGGGACGGCCCGGCTATCAGTTACTGGCAGCTGTGTTGCCGGCTGGATGATGAAAGGATCCATTCGAACGCCTGCTACTGTCAGGATGGGCTTGATTGCTGCCCCTGGTACAATTATCTTGGCCGGCTTCGCAGGTACTTCGTTCACACTTTCCTTTCCTGCTTCCGACTCTCCTGGCATGTCTTTCTTGCAGCTGGGCGACTCATCAAAGCTTGGCCCTTTTCTCGTTCCTGCCCCGCTAGACTTAATCATCATTACAGTCTGAGAGGCTTTCTCCTTTCCTTCCTCCGCCCGTACCAACTCGATCATATTGGTCTCGTGATGAGTTGGAAGCGGGTTTTGGTTGATGTTGGGCTCTGTTGGAGTCTGGACCTCGATCCTGCGGGTGTCAATGAGCTCCTGGATGGCCGTCTTCAGCCTCCAACACTTTTCTGTATCATGTCCCGGACATCCCGAGCAGTAGGCACAATTTACTGAATGGTCCAGGTTCTTCGGAAGAGGGTTTGGCAGCTTAGCTTCAACCGGATTCAGCAACCCTACCTGCTTTAACCGGTGGAACAGACTAGTGTAAGACTCTCCTAAGGGAGTGAAAGTTTTTGGCCTCGGCGCCCTGTCGCCCCTGAATGCCTGGTTCGGACGGAAACTCGCGCCCGAGGGGTTTCTGTAAGCTCTTGGGGGTGGATGATTGTTCTGTGGGTTTGGTGCACGCCACGGTGCATGAGCGGGAGGTGCAGAATAGGACTGTGCATGGTGGACAGTAAAATGGGGATCAGGTGCGGGATAGTAATGTTGCGGGTGGTTATATGGGTTGTGGGAGTAATTTTGGTGGTGAGGTTGGGGTGGGCTATATTGGGGTGCGGGGCCTCTATTTCGGAACCATGCCCCGGACTCGACGGCCGCAACTTCCTCTCTCCTCTTTTTCCCCAGTACTCCTCCAGTACCGCTTTGGATAGCCTGAGTGGTGGCTTTCAGTGCTGAGTAACTCGTGATCTTGTTGGCCTTCAAACCCTCCTCGATCATACCCCCCATTTTTATCACCTCGGTGAATGATTTGCCTACGGACGTTACCGGATGTCCGAAGTAGGTGGGCTCTAATGTCTGCAAGAAGTAGTCCACCATCTCGCTTTCTCTCGTCGGCGGATCTACCCTGGCCCCTGTTCCCTCCGACGGAAACCAAATTCCCTAAGGCTTTCGGCGGGCTTCTTCTCCAATTTTAACAATGACGGGCGGTCGGGGATTATCTCAAGATTGTATTGGAGCCGGCCGATAAAAGCTTGAGCCAAATCATCCCACGTAAACCATCTGCGGGGTCTGTCTAGTATACCACTCCAGCGCGGATCCTCCGAGACTGCGGCCGAAGTAGGCTATCGAGAAGCTCGTCCGAGTCCTCCGGCCCTCTCGTTTCTTGCTGCAGAACCCTCGGAGGTGGGCTGCTGGGTCGCCATGCCCCTCGTATAGGTCGAATTTGGGCATTTTGAACCCTGCGCAGCAACCGGACGTCCGGAAATGGACATAGATCTTTATAGGCGACGCTAACCTGGTTGCCTAAACCGTGCATGTTCCTGAAGGACTGCTCCAGGCTTTTAACTTTTCCGACAACTTCCTCGTGTTCCGAACTTTGGAAGTGCTTTTCCGGTTCTGCCGGATTATCCCAATGAGGTGTATGTGATTGTGGTTCAGGAGCCCTGAAAGTAGGCTCTGGAGGATAGTAGGAGTTGTCATGGATCTGAACATATGGCTCGCTGGACGGCCTTTGTAGAGTAGCAGGTGGAGGTGCCACAAAAACAGTGGTGACTGGAGGAGGACTTGGCTTGGCTGGTGGAGTGTGAGTGGCATAAGGGTTTTCCCCCTGAAAGTATGGATAGATCGAGGCGCTTTTCGAAGGATCGATGGGTGGATGTTCGGGAGCTGAGGCGAGAGTAGGGCGGTTTGGTGAAGACTGTTCCCTGGCCCAGGCCAGGTGCATCTCTGTTATCTGTTGTTTTAACCGGTCTACCTCTTCTTTCATGATTTGTAGCTCGGATTTTTCTTCCTCGAGACTCTTGCCGGAACTCGACATGCTTACTGTAACTGGTCCTTTGGATCTAGTACGGTAGTGATGGCTGGCCAGTATATTCTGTCAAACCAACTGCTAAACTTTCTGGAATACGCAACAAACTTGTTAGTTCACCGAGTTTGACGGATATGTTATAGCACGTTGGATGCAATGCACCTAACCAAATAACCCTTTCTACGTGTACTCTTTAACATGCGTCATTCCGGCCCTTTTTCTTTTTCTTTCTTTTTCTTCTCTTTTTTTTTCTTTTTCGACTATCTTTGCAAGCCTTTATTGTTATTTAACCTATGGATTCCTTTCTTTTTAGTGGTGGTCGAATCTTATGTGGATTGCCTACGTATCACGACCCCGCGTGAATCAGACCGAGCGTAGTTCTGGCAACAAGATTGTGGCAAAATTCAGTAACTTTTATATCAAATGAAACCGTGTAGTTACAAAACACGTCTTACAACAATCAGCAAAAACAAAAGAAAATGCTTGACTTGGGAAAGTAAAGATAAAAATGCCAACTAGCTTGACTCGACATTTCAAAATACATTTTCAATCAAAAATCTAATGCCCTAAAATCCCTGGGGGCCCGCGAGGCATCATTCGGCCTTGCCGCGGGCCTTGGTGTGAGGTCCTTATGCAGTCCCCTCAACTCTTCCATGATCCGATGAACATAACCCATAATTGAAGCGAAAAGGTCGGCGCGGGGCATTCGTTCACAAGCTAGGCACTTCATGGTGACATAGTGCCCGATTTCTCCAATTCTATCCTTGATCATGTCCCTTTCTCCGAGTAGCCGCTCTATTTGCTGGTTTTTCGCCCCCGATCTTCGAGCATTGTTGGTGACTTGATCTAGGAGCCTATCCACTTGTCCTTGCAGTCGGGCCATCAAATTGTGGCAGCGGTCGAGGTCTGCTCCGGCATCTTGGGCTTGCTTGAAAACCCGCTCCCTAAGGACAACATTTGCTTCCCTCAGGCTAGTGATGATGTCAGTGTAATCTTCTTCTACCCGCTTTAGGTGAAGTGCATGTTGATGTGCCTCCTTTTTCCAGCTAGCACGGATCCTCGTTATTTGGGCTTTTGACTCGTCCAATTCTCTTTGGATGTCGGTGACTTGGCTTCTCAAACCCCTTATCAATTTTTCGTCGGCCCGACTCCTCGACTGTCTGTCAGCATCTCTTTTCATTTGCTGGATTTGAGCTCTCAAGAAGTCATTTTCTTGTGCCAACTTCTTTTTGTCTCCTTCGTCGGTGGCGGCTTGCATGTTCTTCTCGAACTGAAGGTCCCGGACCTGCTGTTCTATCCTGCCAATCTTCGTCCTGTACCCCTCCTCCTTTGCTAACCAATCCCATTGTTCCCGTGAATCTTCCGTGAATTGTTGGACATGGGCTCTTTTAGAACATTTCCGACGAATCTGAAATCTTTTCCCGAACCACACGTTGTACTTTGGGTCCACCTCTCCCTTAGATAGTTCCCGGACCATGGTTTTAGGCTCGAGGAACCGACATTCGTGCCACAGCCTTCTAACCTTCTCTTCGGGGAAGACAACTCCCGGGCTCAACTCAATGGCGTACTTCCTTAGGTCTTGATCGGTAGGAATAACCTGAAACCTTCCTAGTTGACGTAATACACGGTGAGGGACATATGGTTGGACACTGCGGATCCCCATCAGAAGGATATAACACTCCTCGGCTGCCATATATATTACTTCGGTATCGGGTAACCACCCGAATGCCCATTCAATCTGATCGGCTTCTATTGAGCTCAGTCGTGCAAGCCATGCCTCGACGCCTTCAGGGAATACAGCACCCATCATCCGTTCTTCGAAACCCCTGATACAGTTTTTTCCGGTCAACCCATGGTTCATGTATTGTGTTCGGTGATGGAGGTGTTCTTGCATCCATAATTGAAGTAACAGATTGCAACCTTGGAAGAAATTGCCCCCTTCTCGGCATACAGTCAAGGCTCGATAGATTTCGGACAAAACCAAAGGGACCACAGTGCTGGTAGCCTTTTTGATTGCAACATCGGCTATTCCTACCAGGACTTATCTCTATTTTCTTATCTTCGCGCGGACAAATCACAATCCCCGAGAATGTCGTTATGAATGCTAGAATTCGTCTGGCCTCCCACTTGGTTCTATTCCCTGCGTGAGTCAGTCCAAGGTTTGACTCTTCAAAACCCCGAGGAGTGCCGTACCGTTGATATAAGAATTGGAGATCGCAACACCCTTTCAGTAGATCATCATTTTTCACCTTCCGACTAATGCTCAGCAAATCCAGAAACCCATGTGGAGATACCGGTCTTGGTGAGAGCGGGTATTGCCCTCTTAATTTCCCATTTAGTCCTGCATAGCCCGCAATCTCCTCTAACGTGGGTGTCAATTCAAAGTCAACAAAACGGAACACATTGCGGGTCGGATCCCAGAAAGATACCAGTGCCTTGATGATGTCCTCCCTTGGCTCGATATTCGACAGATCAACCAAACCTCCCAAAATTCTCCCTACGACCTTTTTGCTACTGTCTTCCAAATCGTTCCACCATATACGGAGTTGCTGAGGGACCTCACTAAAGATTGAAAATGATTTATTCTGATTCGTGCTCATCCTGCACATTTATTAAGGTGATTTAAATAAAAAAACAACTTTGTTTTGCTAAAAATAAAAATAAAAATCCGTTTTCAATCACGGCCTTTCAACGTCTCGGGGACGAAGGCTTTTAAGGCTGTGGGGTAAATTGATCGAAATCAAAATTGACCCAAAGGTGGCCGTTTATACGAAATTAGCCTTCCGGCGTCCCTTCCGGGAACATTCGGCTATTTTTGAAAACAGCGTCACCGACTTATTTAGTACAAAAATTAATTTTTCAAAAGGTGAAGTTGGACCCGATGGAGGTTGCCTACGTATCTCACATCCGATGAGAATCAAACCCACGTAGTTCGGTTTTGACGAAACAAACGACATTATTTATTCATTTTACTAAAGGAAAACAAATAAGCTATTTCTATCTTAAGAACAAAACACACATTTTTTTTTTTTTTTTTTTTTTTTTAATCTCTAAAGCCGGTCGGCATGCAAGTCTATAACAGATAAATGCGCAAGACAAACAGGATGCAGCAGGATAGTCTGTTCATTTCAGGTCACCTGTCCTAGACGGACCCAACCCCTGTGTTGAGTCCCCTAAGCCAAAATGCGACATGATGCAAATAAACGTTTCCTACTAGGGATCCGGCATGAAGCTTTGTTATTCTAGGTTTAAAACCTGGGTTTATCTGTTCTAGACTTGGCTTACCCGAGCGGACAGCTCGAGCCGAGGAGGAGGCAGCAACCCGGGAATACAGAAGCTTCACCGGTTTTGCAACTTATCCAAACCTCGTTCTAAAATGGGAATTAGACACTATACGGAAAAGAAGTCACACGAAGTGCACCCTTCTTCATGATTTAGAAGACTCAGAGAGGAGATTGGTTCCGGCACAATTTATATGTACAGTTCACACAATATCAAAGCAGTAAAAACAACATTTCGCACATTGATGCCAACATGTAAAAAAAATCAGATAATAAAATATGCCAAATACAACACTTTTCCATTTTGCATAAGAACACAACCAAGACCAAGTCGCCAGAGCTGTCACACCTCTTTTTTACGCACCCGCAAGGGTGCAAAGAGTTTTTCCAATTAAAGGACAATCAAGATGGGATTTATTTTAATTATTTCAGAGTCGCCACTTGGGAGATTGATGGTGTCCCAAGTCACCGGTTAAATCCCGAATCGAGGAAAAGAATGACTCTATTTAACGGTCCGCGAACCAGAAATCCGGATAAGGAATTTTATTAACCCGGGAGAAGGTGTTAGGCATTCCCGAATTCCGTGGTTCTAGCACGGTCGCTCAGCTGTCGTGTTTGGCTTATCTATCTGCTTTTTACAATTATGTACTTAGTGCAAGTTAATATTCCCTTTACCGCTTTTATTATTGGTTATGATTTACGAAAGAGAAAGTTGCTTAAAAATATGCTTTCGAATCACGTCACATGAAATGCACCCGGATCCTCGACATATTCTTATTCAACATTTCGGGGTTTGGATTCGGGTCGCATGAAATGCACACCCGTATTTAAGAAGATAGAACTAAAATATGCGCCCGGATCGACTACTTATTTACACTGTTGCGAAGGGCGTGATATTCGTTAAGAAACGACGCATCTCAAAATCTAAGTATTTTATATGTACATTTATGAAGGTTGTGTGATTAGTGTAACTATTGGGTGAGGCGCACCTTTGATTCAAACCTAAAGCGAACTACATCCCACTGTATTTTACCTAAGAGTTGATTCCAAATTATTTAAAACTTGCTACGAACCACACCACATGAAATGCGCCTGTGGTTCCTGACATGCTTTGTTTACTCTTGCCCAAAATTGGGGTCGGGTCACATGAAATGCGCCCCCGACTCTTTTAATCTAATTACGTCATTCAGTTGAGTAACAACTCCCTAGCTAATCTTGCTTTTAGCATAAGGTCTAACGTTAACAGATTTGGAGATTGCACACACGAGCAGAGAAGATTGAATAGAGATACAACAGACTAATTCAGGTTTACGTGCTTATCTAACGACAGTGTATCTTTGGCCTAGCTACACTTTTCCATAACCAAGACTAGCAATACAAGCTTAATTGAAGAATAACAGAATGTAATTAAACAGAAGAACTTTAAACGACTACATGTTTCAATAGACTTTATGCATAAGCTTCAAACTTCATTCTTTTCGAACCAAGGAACTACAATAACAGAGGTGTGTACCTGGAATGCGGAAGAACAAGGAAGAGTGAGCAATGGCAATGCAGCAACAGTAACAGGAGCACAACAGTAGACCAGTAATAAACACAGTGAACCAACAGCCACACAAACACCACAGCAACAATGATAACCAACCAAATAGCCACAAACACTGGACCAGCAACAAATGACCACCACAGTAACAACAATAGACCAGCTAAAACAGTAGACCAATAACCAATGGCGGTTAACCACAGCAGCCAACAACAATCGAATGGCCCCAACAACAACCAGTGGCAACAAAATAGACCAAAAGCAACTCAGGAGCTACCACAACACTCAGGTAAGGTCAACACAGCAGCAACAAAGACACAACAACAACAACAAATGCCTAACAGCAACAAACCAAACCCAGGCAGCAACGACTATAAACCAGCCAGCAACACAAACGACCAAGAGCAGCAACACTACTGACCAACAGTACCAAATGAACACTGCCACCAACAGCAAAACACAACCACGACACACGAAAGCCTAATAGCTCAGCCACTGAATCAAAACTCACAAAACAGTGACCCCAGAACCAATGAAACAGTAGCCTTTCTCTGTATCTTTATATATGTGTATCGAAATGTAGCTTGTTGTCTATTTTCTCCCTAAGTATTCTTTCTAGCTATCACTGTTTTAAAATCTTTGTATCTCCAGGTCCTCTCCCCTCACTGTCTGTGTTTTTTGCTCTCCAGGTACTCTAGTTCTTTTCAGGTGTGCTCCCCTGTCTATGCTGTTAGCCCCTTATACTTATAGTTAAAAAGGACTCCTAAAAGCCAGAAGATTCAGGAACTCCCCTCTGCCCATCCCTATTCCCTGAACCCCACTATCTACTGTCCAAAGTATGGACTCAAGCATTAAACAATGCTGGTGGCAGGAACCTCAGTGGGATGCCCTGCTGTGCAGGTTCCACTAGCCCTTGTATGGGTGTGTGATTTAAAAAATTAACATGTTAACTACAACCAACTAATTCCCTTTAATCTGAATCAAACAGTAACCAACCCCTACACTAATGAATTGCATACAGGCAGATTCAGGGATCAATACTACGAACTAATTCCTTGACGACTTTAATCACATTGCACCTATGATTCATCTTAACTACTGAAAACAGAGGGAATTGGCCAAATAAAAGGCCTCAAATGAGGAGAACGGACCAACGGATATGAGAAATTAAAAGCATGAGAACTGAAATAATGAATAAAACAAACACACATATTCACACAATCGAATTAAATCGACCAAAGAAGGAATGAATACCTCGTAAGAAATCTGCCGACCCAAGCTTCGAACTAAGACTTGGAATTATTGAAGCCAAACGGGCTTTAATCAAGATGTTCTCGATTGAGAACACCTAGACTAAAGTCCCTTGGACTTCAATTATGGCTAACCCGGCTCGAATTGGGTTTCTTCAAAAACTAGGGTTCTTGGACTCGGATTTGGGGCTTTTGCATTTCTGGTTAGATTCGAGGCAAACGAAAGCCGGCGGGGGTACGAGGGAGGCCATGTGAGGGTTTGGGGTGAGTTTGGGGTGATTTGGCATTGGTTCGAGTTTGACTCGAATCTTCAAATGAAGATTCGAGGAGCTCCGGCATGATTCGAGGTTAGCGGAGGCTAGGTTCGTAATGGGGGAGGTGAGGGGAAGATTTTGGCGTTGGTTTGGGTTTGATTGGCCTACCGGAACCGCCGTGAGGCGATTTCCGGCAGGCGGGGCACGGCGGCGTTACGCTGGGTGTTTGAGAGCTCCTGAGGGAGATGAAGGGAGAGGGGGGGGTCTGGCTTGGGGGGGCGGGGTATGGAATGAGCCTTATATACGAGATATGAGATTGAATCCTGATCGTTGGATCATTTACGATCAACGATCAGGATCCCCTCACTTAAACCAAACGACGTCGTTTGGTTAAGTCATAGGCTGAGTGTATGTTGGAATTAAAGGATTAATCTGGGCCGTTGGATAATAAAATCCAACGGTCCGGATCAAGCGTTACCCAGGCTGAAGCTTGGACGGGTATTTGGGCTGGATTAGAGGAAATTCGCTTGGGCCTGGTTTTTAGGCTAAGTTTCGGCCCAGATCAGATCTACATGATGTACTATATGCATATGTGTATATATATATATATATATATGTATATATACATATATATATATATATATACACACGTATGTATATATACCAACCTATAACACCGCTGTTTTTTACTACAATTAACGCACACAATTACATATCACCCAAAAATGTAAATCACATGACTTCGATATCAAACACTAAAAATGCAAAACCTAGCATATATTTTTTGTATTTTTTAAAATAAACGTGCACACAAAAAGATAAAATAACACAAAATCACAAAAATCATGCCCAACACGAAACTATTTTTATTTTTGAATTTTCTGGGAGTACTTCTCAAGTAAGGCAAAAATCACGTGGCTGCGGGAGTATACCAGGATGTCATCTATGAATACTATCACGAACAGATCTAAGTAAGGCCTGAATACCCGATTCATCAACTCCATGAATGCTGTTGGGGCATTGGTCAGCCCGAAGGACATGACCAAGAACTCATAATGCCCATATCTAGAGCGAAAGGCTGTCTTAGGAATGTCAGCCGCCCTGATCTTTAGCTGATGGTAGCCTGACCTCAAGTCTATCTTAGAGAATACCCTCGCTCCTTGGAGCTGGTCAAACAAATCATCAATCCTCGGCAGTGGATATTTATTTTTGATAGTCACCTTGTTTAACTGCCGGTAATCGATACACATCCGCATCGAGCCATCCTTCTTCTTTACAAATAATACAGGTGCTCCCCAGGGGGAAACACTGGGCCTGATAAAGCCCTTCTCAAGAAGATCCTGCAACCGATCTTTCAACTCTTTTAGTTCCGGCGGGGCCATACGATAGGGTGGAATAGAGATGGGCTGAGTGCCCGGTGCCAGATCAATACAGAAATCAATATCCCTTTCGGGTGGCATGCCCGGCAGGTCTGAAGGAAAAACCTCCGGAAACTCCCGTGCAATAGGGACCAACTCAATGGAAGGAACTTCTGCGCTGGAATCACGAACATAAGCCAGATAAGCTAGACACCCCTTCTCGACCATACGTCGAGCCTTAACATAGGAAATAACGGTGCGAACGGAGTGGCTTGAGGTACCCTTCCACTCTAATCGGGGTGATTCTGGCAAGGCTAAGGTGACAGTCTTAGCATGACAATCAAGAATAGCATGGTATGGGGACAACCGGTCCATCCCCAATATGACATCAAAATCTACCATATCCAAGAGCAACAGATCAACACGGGTCTCAAGACCCCCAAATATAACTACGCACGAACGATGCACCCGATCGACTACAATAGAGTCACCCACTGGTGTAGCCACATAAACTGGAATATCCAGAGCATAGCTGGGCACAGCCAAATACGGTGCGAAGTAGGAAGACACATAGGAATAGGTAGATCCGGGGTCAAATAATACTGAAGCACCTCTGCCACACACAAGAATAGTACCTGTAATCACAGCATCTGATGCCTCTGCCTCTGGCCTGGCTGGTAAAGCATAGAATCGGGGATGTGCACCTCCCCTCTGAGCTGCGTCTCTAGGACGACCATCAACTGGCTGACCTCTACCTCTGGCTGGACGGTCTCCACCTCTACGGTCTCGACCTCCACCTCTATAATCTCTACCCCCGCCTCTGGCTGGCTGGGCAGGCTGAGGGTCAGCTGGGGCCTGAATCGTAGGACGAGGACCTCGCTGCTGAGAGTTGCCCGCTGCTATAGGGCAATTCCTGATAAAATGACCTGGGTCACCACAACCGTAGCAACTCTTAGACTGATAGGGCTGCTGGCCCTGACGACCTGAATGGCCTCCACGAACGCTCTGAAGAGGCTGAGCACTAATAGGAGACTGGTCTGAATAATACCCCCGAGAACCACGATCACCTGATCCACCCTGTGAAGCCTGAAGGGCGGAATGAAAAGGCCTGGAGGACTGGCCTCTATCAAAGGATTCTCTGCTACCAGAGGAAGAACCACCAAACCTGCCTGAATGACGAGGCCTCTTATCTGAAGAATAACCGCCTCCCCTAGCAAGAGCCATCTCGACTCTGCGTGCTGCATTGGCCGCCTCCCGAAATGATATGTCACTCCCCGCCCACAGCCATCCGGAGTCTAATCGGCCGATTAAGCCCATCTATAATCTGCGGACCCTCTCCCGCTCCGTGGGAAGTATCACCACCGCATGACGAGCCAAGTCGATAAATCTCGTCTCATACTGTGTAACTGTCATAGTGCCCTGATGGAGGCGCTCAAACTGCCTCCGAAGTACATCCCGCTGAGTAGCAGGGAGAAACTTCTCCATAAATAGTTCCGCAAACTGGTCCCATGATAAAGCTGGGGACCCTGCTGGTCGAGTCAGGCAATAATCTCTCCACCAAGTCTTGGCTGATCCTGTAAGTCTGAAGGTACATAAGTCAACTCCGTTTGTCTCCACAATCCCCATAGTCTTGAGAATCTCATGGCAACTGAATAAGAAGTCATGAGGATCCTCTGATGCGGCTCCACCGAATGTAGTGGTAAATAGCTTGGAGAACCGATCAAGCCTCCATAACAAATCAGAAGTCATGGCCGTTCCATCACCGGCATGAGCTGTGGTACCTGACTGAGTGGCCACAGCTGGCTGAATTACTGGTGCCTGAGGCTGAGGAGCTACTGGCTCCGGAGTATGAGCAATAGGAGTCTGGGCCCCTCCTCCAGCCTGAGAAGTGGCTGGGGCAACTGATAATAAACCCGCTCTAGCAATGCCGTCCATGAATCTCGCTATTCTGAACGAAGCATCCCGGAGATCTGGGGTAATAAAGCCTCTCCTGGGACCTGAGCTGGGCCCACTGGAGCTGCTGGAACCGGAACCTCCTCGTCAATCTCAATATGAGGCTCCACCTCTGGGGTAGCTGCCCGGGGCAGAGCTCTACCCCTACCACGGCCTCTGATACGGCCTTGGCCCCTGCCCCTCACAAGAGTTGCCTGGGGCTCGGGCTGCTGGTCGGCGGACGAAGAAGCGCGTGTCCTCACCATCTGCGAAAGGACAGAATAGAAATTCAATGAGTAATTGAGGAACAAGTCGCACGACAAGAAAGAATAAATGAGAAACTCTTTCCTAACTCAATAGACTCTGGAGGACAAGTACAGGACGTCTCCGTACCTACCTCTCAAACTCTACTAAGCTTGTTCGTGAGTGGTGAGACCTATGTAACCTAGAGCTCCGATACCAACTTGTCACGACCCGGATTTTCCCCCAACATCGGGATCGTGATGGCGCCTACTCGTGGTAGCTAGGCAAGCCACTGTATTCATACTATCCTGTTTTTAACACAATTTTAATTAAATAAATGCGGAATACTTTATCGAAATAGAAATAACTAATTACAAAGTGAAAATCATACTGAAATCCTCTACCCAAGACATGGAGTCACCAACTCACGAACTACTATGGAATACTACACATAAAAGTCTGAAGGAAATATAACATAATTCTGTTTGTCTCGGAACAAAGAGACTACAGCTAATAACATAAATAAAGAAAGAGACGCCGGGCCACTGCGGACGTCTGCAAGCTACCTCGGTCTCAAATATGATTAACTCCCACGCAATCGATTTACTGCTGCTGCTGCTCCTGATCGTAACCTGGACCTGTGCAAAAACGCACAGAAGTGTAGTATCAGCACAACCGACCCCATGTGCTGGTAAGTGCCTGGCCTATCCCGGCGAAGTAGTGACAAGCCTAGGACCAGACACTCACATAAACATGTGCAATTCAATATGTATATGTGTACCACAAAATAACAAGAAATAATCAAGTATAAACACAATAAGGAATATCTTAAAGAATTCAACAATTAACAACAGTTAATAAATTCACAAGGAAAAGCAAAGTATAATGTAAACACAAGTAATATCAATTCAAGAAATAGCAAGCGGTTGCACGGCATCACCCTTCGTGCTTTTACTCTCATCCTCACCAAATAAACAAATAAAGTACACGGCATCACCCTTCGTGCTTTTACTCTCATCCTCACATCCATAGTACGGCATGATCCTTCGTACATGGTTCAATAACAGGGCACGACATGATCCTTCGTGCATAATCAATAAATAAACATGGCACGGCATTAACCTTCGTGCATAAATAAATAAACATGGCACGCCATCACCCTTCGTGCATTATCACTCTTCCTCACCCAAATAACAATCACAGTTAAGGGCAAAGAAAGAAACAGTAATTCATAAACCGTCCCATCAAGGGCAATCAATAATTATCTTCACAACAAGTCCCGACAAGGGAGAACAATAACAATTCATAGGTAATATATATCTCAAAATAATCATTTTCCATCGACTCACGGTCATACTAGACGCCAGTGTATGGATGCTCGTCACCACAGCCCATACACCGCACTCGATCACATAACACATAACATATAATCCTATTCCCTCAAGCTAGGATAGAACAAACACTTACCTCGAAAGTTTACGAACGATTCAATCCGTAGCAATGCCTTTTCCTTTTGAATTTGACTCCAATCCGATCGTATCTATACACAATTGATTTAATATCATCAATTCTACTTAACAAACTAGTTCATATTGTTAAATATGGTTTTTACAACATTCTGCCCGGAATAGTAAAAACCGACCCCGGGCCCACATAATCGAAACCCAAGTTTCGAACCAAAATAAGTTCACCCAATCTTCCATGAGTTCAAATATACAATTTGTTCTTAAGTTCGACTCCAAACGAGGTCTAAATCGCAAATTCTTTGAAAGCCCTAACTATACCCATTTCTCAAATTTTCAACCAATTTATACATGTTTAAGCCTAAGGATTTGATTGATGTTGATGAAAAATGAAGAAAACGAGTTAACAATACTTACCCAATGAACTTTGATGAAGAAATGCCTCAAAAATCGCCTAAAAGGCTGTGGAGAAGAGAGTTGAACAGAAATGGGATTTTTATCCCGTTTCTGTTCTGTTTCTGTCTTAAATTCACTAGGCGAAAATTTACTCTATGCGATCGCAGGGCCTGTGATGCGATCGCATAGAAGGAAAAATGGGGACAGCAAAATTACTCTATGCGATCGCGGAGGTCTTATGCGATCGCATAGAAGGAAATGAATGAACTGAAATTACTCTATGCGATCGCAGGGAATGGTACGCGATCGCATAGAAGGAAATTCTGGGCCTCAGTCTTACTCTATGCGATCGCGAGGAATAGTATGCGATCGCATAGGATGAAAAGTGGAAGCTATGCGATCGCACAGAAGGATTTTTGGGACCTCTAATCTTTGCTCTATGCGATCGCGGCCTCACCTATGCGATCGCATAGAAGAAAATCTCTGTGCAAAAATTGCAGAGTTTCTGCTGCAATTTCAAGTTCAAAACCATCCCGTTACCTATCCGAAACTCACCCGAGCCCTCGGGGATTCAAACAAAGTATGTACACTGACTCAAAAACATCATACGAACTTGCTCGCGCGATCAAATCACCAAAATAACATCAAAATCAAGGAATTTAGCTTTAAATCTCAAGAATTCTTTCAAAATTTCATAACTTCCAAACTTTCCAATTTAAGGCCGAAACACATCAAACGACGTCCGTTTTCAACCAAACTTTCCAGGAAGCGCTTAACCAATATATATGACCTGTACCGGGCGTCGGAACCAAAATACGATCCCGATACCAGTACTTTTTAATAAAAAATCAGTTTCATTTTCCTTAAACATTTTCGGAAAACAATTTAACAGAAAAATTGTTTTACCGGGGTTCTAGACCTCGGATTTCAATTCCGGGCATATGCCCAAGTTCCATATTTTTCTACGGATTTTCTGAAATAGTCAAATCACGGATCCGGGTCCGTTTACCAAAAATGTTGACCAAAGTCAACCATATCAATATTAATAACAAAATTCTTCTACTTTTTCACATATTTCACATATTTCAACATAAATATTTTTCAGCTTTGTGTCCGGATTGTGCACGCAAATCGAGGCAACATAGAATGAGGTTTTCAAGGCCTCAGAAGCTCGAAATGATTAATTACAGTTGTTCACTATCACTAAGAAGACAACCTTGAACAATTCCTAACTTATAGATATTTAGATTCTTGTGTTTAACTAATTAAGTAACGAATTAAAATAGTAAATTAACAACTAACAATACTGAGGGTTAAAGAAAAGATTAAGGAGGTCTAGAGTTATGATTTCCCCTATTTTCGGAATCCTTCCTGCTATGTCTTCTATAATTTCACCTAAGTAATCACTACCGATCATGAGCACTCTTATTACCGTAAATCTCTCCCGAGTAATTACGACAATTTACTAGATGCACTCTCCCGAGCTACACTAGCTGTCTTTTAATATAGCTCACTTCAGATCGCACCTTTCGTATCCCTAATCCCGCCTTTAAACCCTCGGTTATTGATCCCTCATATATTTTGGGAGTAGTGTTGTATGACAATTACCTAAATATGTACTCTCTCCCGAGTTATGCATACTAAATAGGCACAGCTAATTGAGAGCTCTTCAACCAACCACAATATAAACGTAGTTGAACAAATAGAGAAAAGCTATGGCTCAATTATATAAAAACATAACAAGAATTTATCCTACAAAATATTTTATCAAAACTCTAGATAACAAATTAGCTATTCATAATGGTAGGTCAAACTACAATACTAAAATTCATAACCAACAATGAAAAATAGGAAGAGGAAGATAAAACTCGTAGATGAATCCCCCGTCTTGCTCCTCGCGTGTTCTTTCCTCCAAGGGTGTTGTCTAACCCTAAAGTAGTGTCTCCGCCTCCTTAGGTGTAATTTATGTTCAAAATATATCCCCTCTTTTTCGAAATAGGTTTAGGATGCCTCTTATATAAGTTGGAATAGTGTAGGGCCGAAATAACCTTGTTCCGGACGAAATATGACTTCTTTTTTACGTCTGGAGCGGCGCGGCCGCGGCCAAAAGGCGGTAGACCCGCGACCAGACAAGCTCTCTAATTTTCTGTCACGGTCAGTTCCGCAGTCACGGTTTTGACCGCATTTTCACCCTGTTCTGTTTAGAATTTAAAAAAACTTAAAACATAAGAGTTGTAGTTCTTCGAGTTAGCTTTGCAACCATATATTGTGGAGCTCAAATAAATTTCTGAGAAAAAAGTTATGTCTATTTTACTAGACAGTATGCAATATGCCTCCTCGAGTCTTCGTTCGTACTTAATTATCAAATTTGACTCCCGAATATGATCCCGGCTTAATTCCTTGGGCCTTTACTCATACTCCAAAGATCTAAATCACTTTAATTCATTCCATAACATCTATATAGCTCGGAATCACTCCTACAAGGTATAAAACACACCGTTAGTGCTAAACACTAGGGATTAAAGCGCAAACTCAACTAAAGTGCAGTAAATTAAAGTATAATAATCAACTAAAATACATAATTATAGCCTATCATCACCCCTCACCACAACCGACCCGTTATCCTTCCACTACATAGAGCGGGAGTTCTTCGTTGCTATGTGAAACCAGCCTCACGCAGTCCACCCCACTCTAGGAGTCAAGAAGCTCATATTTTCATTTGGGTCACATGACTCAACTCCATGCTTGGATAGGGCAGGCCAGACATTAACAATTCGAAGCCCAGCCTTCAAGATCAACCTAACATTCCACCACATTGTTGCCCCTACTTAGGTTACAAGCCCACGTTACAAGGCTCGGCAATGGAAGATCTCATGTCATTCAACTATATAGTAACAAAAGTCAATCTTCAGAAACGATGTGGGAAATTTGAATTAGATATGTCATATGTTTTCTTTTGCAAACATATGAGATAACTATTGGAAGACAATGAGTGACTAGTACATATAAATACTTTGTTTCCTGCTGACTAAAACAACTTCTTTATCTTTAGATCTCCTTGTAATCATTTGTAGCACTCAATAATACACTTGTGTGGTTAATATGTAAGTGACATTCATTTCTTTTGGTTTTAGCTCTATGAGTGTTGGGCCATTATAAATTAAAAATTATGGTGTCCATGTCTATTATTTTTTAAATTTTAATAATTTTTATACATAAAGAGGCGAAATATTTTAATGAAATTGACGCTACACAATATTTATTAACTATAAACAAGAGGACAAAGAAACATAACGTTCTCTTTATTTGTGAAACATTTAGGCAATTACACTCTTGAGTTTAGTAAACTTCGCATGGTTGATAAACGTGAGCTCGAATTAGCACTAAAAATTCATGGACTTAAGATCACTCAAATCCTATTACAAATTGATTACTGTATATTATCTAATGGAAGAACTAATTATGGAACGTATTTTCTTCATAATAATAAGTTTCATGCCTTCACTAGATGAGCCAAAGCTGTCATGGCATGTGATTGGCCTGAAATTATTCCTGTAGTTGAAGGATTTTGTCCCAAAACAATACAATAACCATCGTCATAATTCTCCATTCCTTGTGCCATTAGCTGCCATACTAAGCTTCCTGCCATGGTTCCCCCTTCTTTCGCCAAATTATAGATATTTTTATATACATTACTCATGAATGTATCTCTTGAACTAAGATTGTATCCTTGACCTCTACTAGACTTGCCAAATTCAGCTAGCACTAGAGGTTTCTTCAATATAGTTCTTGCATCTTCCCAATGGCTTGTTATCCATCTTTGCATCCATGCTAATTGTGCATCATCGCTTTGTCCCGATACCCTGTAAATATAAGAAGTTTAAGTCTTTACTGCATTGATTATGTAAATAATATTTGCACATCAGATCATTCATAAGGTGTGTTACAATAAAAATACGAATTTGTGAGTAAAGCAAAGATGTTAATATACCATTGGTCAGTGTACGCATGGATAGTGGCAAAATCTATCTCATTGATAAGATGGTTACTGATGAAATCTGTTCCCACTTGATAACCAGGATTAACTTCCTTCCTTTCGGGAACTGAATCACCATAAAATCCCTCCATTCCTATCTCTAGCAAGTGTTTGTTGTCTAATGACTTCACAAAACTTGCCATTTCTTGAACCCAAGCCTGGAATAATATTAGTAAGAAACCAAATATTTACAGTTAAAAGTCAGCCATTGATATTTCAAAATTTTAATTAGTTGGAAATGAGTTAAAAAGCATTAGCTTACATTAAGAGTTTTTCCAGAATAGTCAGCTTGATCACGTGGCTCATTAATGAGTTCCCATGCCATAATTGTTGGATCATCTCTGTAAGAAACTTTAGTAATGGTATTGTATCTTGTAACAATTTTCTGTAGCGATTCACAAGAACATAGATTTGTTAGCCACCATATACCATGTTTCTTAGTTTTACTAAATAATAAAATATATTATGTAGGTCAAAGAATTAGATTGTAATAATATCAAATAATTGATGTTTAGGTTAAAAAAGGGGTCATATGTTGTTATCAATATACCTTAATGTGGTTCTTGTAATAATCTTTGAGTATAGGATGAGTATAGAAATCATCGTCGCCATTGATCTGAGCCCCTGTATTCCGCGCCCATTGAACATATTGAGCCTTTCCTCCAAAGTCATTCCAGTTATTTACAAAGCTCAAGATTAAGCGAACACCATATTTCTTAGCTTCCGAGATCACAAAGTCCAAACCCTATTTCCGTAAAAATACAATAATAACCCTAAAATTAGACACCATTAAAATAAGTATCTAACTATTGATACATTTCATGCATAAATATCTAGTCAAGAAAATTAACGTATATACCCAATGTAGTGCAAAGGATTTGTATATTATCAATAAAATTTAATTATCTAGTTATAGTAGGTGATTATTTTCCAGACCAGCATATTAGACAGGATATGTAGAAGTACCTATTGTTTTAAAACAACTAAACATGATAATATGAAAAATTTGTAGCGCAAAATAGAAACTTTTACCTGGAAGACACGTTCATCGTAAACTCCAGGCGATATTTGTAATGCTCTATCACCTCCATCACTAAAAGCCCACGTACGACAAACAGAAAGGCCAACAGCAGATGCATCTTTAAGAACCTCAGTGACTTTGTACCTCTCACTAGGTTCAGCAGCAACATGCATTAACCAATAGGAGTTGAAACCATTAAATAAAAAAGGGGATCCATTAAGTTCAAAATGAGCACCATTCACTGCTATGAACCCCGCATTAGTATTTCTTGGAACCCTAGCTTCACATGCAAGAGTTAGGAACAACATCAGCAAGAGCCCATAAATACAGCTTGTTCTTGTAAAAGACATTTTGGAGTTTAATTTTCTTTAGTGAATAGAAGAGATGTGATAGGCTAGAGGTCACCTATCGTAGGCTTTTATACTTAGTTGAAGATGAGAAAATTTACTAAAAATAGCAAAACTTGAGGAACCAAGAAAACTTTCCTAGTGAATGAAAACTGAAATTTGGTAAGTTTACTTGAAGATATTTATTTTCAAAAAGCATCATGGGACGTTGATAGAATTAAGAGGAAGACAGTTAATTGGTTATAGCAGAAAGATCTGCTGAAAGAATTAGAAAGACAAACCACATGGAGAAAACAATAAATGAAAATTAAAAGGTGAAAAGTTGGTGTAATATAGTGATGTAGTTGGGTTTTAATGTTTGACCAGATAGATTATTTGATGATGCAATATACGAAAACGTGTACTTCAGTAATTGCATGCAGTTAAGAAAAGTTAGTTAAATTTGGCACTAGCACATTGAGTTGTTTTAATTGGATAAGAAGAATTCCAAGTTGGGAATTCTTGTTATCAGCTCCTCCCATCCCAGGAAAATAGAATTTTCTAGACGTTCCTAGCTCCAAATAGCTAAATTTAGGAAATAGGGTAAATGCAATGGTGGGAGATTAGCTGTTGGGTGGAGTGGTGGAGGCAGGATTTTCGGGAATTCAAACAAAAATTAAATATATGAAGAAGTCAAAAGCAACCAACATCTTATATACAAGCATACAACTAATATTGGCCATTAAATCCTTGTGGCTCGGTCTTTCTCCGGATCCCGCGAATAGCGAGAGCTTAATGCACCAAGCTGCCCTTCCTAAGTTTTCAACGAAATGGGTTCTAATTAATCTATGTCGCTCCCTATTTCTGTACATCTCTGTTTTAAAAGGAAGAATTGGGACTCGCCCCTGGGCGGAGCACTCATAAAATGCCACTAGGCTTATATGTGGGGCTTAGTTCCGTGAGGCTTATGCCTCAGTCGTCGGGGCTTACGCCCCCGACATTGCCCAACGCCCAGCGTACTGGGCTTGCCTAATAGAACTTTGTAATTAAGTGTAACTAACCTTGTAAATGCACAAATTTTCTTAATAAATCGTTGGCTATTCAAAACTACTTTTTATTAATCATAAATCGTTAAGTTGAGAGTATTTTATGTCACAATTAAAATAAAATTATTGATGTTATCCACTATGACTGCTATGATGGTAAATTTTAAATAACTCTTTCATTTAAAAAATATTTATTCATTAACTTTTGTTTTTTTTTATTATATAATTTTTTTATTTTTTTAGCAAATATACCCCTAGGCATGACGCCTAGTGGCTACTATATAAATATAATCTCAAATATGGTCCAATATACAAAATGATCGACATACCATCTAACATGAATACTACTACTAAGTACTACTACTAATAGAAATGAATCTATCAAACTATCTATTACTGCATCTAAAGAATCAAAAGTCCATCTCCTGTTTGTGTATGTGAATTTAATTGGCAATGGAAAATACCAAGCAACACCTATACATCTCTCACCAGGCGCCAAAGTATGCATTCCAAAGGCCAACTTGAATACCAATTCATAACACCAACAGTTTTAACTTCTCAAATCTATTGAGATCCGAAACTTCCTCATAGCACTTACCATATGTATTGCACTATCATGTCCAGATTGATTGTGAAACCACACTAATACCACTGAATCAGGACAGTACAACACACATGTTTTTCTAGACCAAATGTGTTGCCATAACTGCTGCAGACTAGAATATGAACTCCAATGAACAGATGCAGCTTCTAATGTATGTAGCAATATCCCAAGTGATGTTCTTGATGTCTTGATTAACCATATTACTACCATATGTATAACAGTTCTGCTCCAAGATAACATGTAAGCTAACAAAATAGTCGTCGAGCAGTGATCAATGATGTTATTCTCATTCTGCAAATCACCTTTTTGGATCAAACCAACGTAAAGACTCCTCTGCATTATCATTCCTGTCATGACCAATCCTTTCGTAGCAATTGATTCTATACAGAGACACCAGCTAGCATTTGACCTTATATCCACAACTATCTTAACCTTCAAATCAGACTTTCTGAACCTTGATAAACAACTCCCAGGTTGAGCATAAGAATATGCTAATACCACTGAGTAACCATTCATCAAAATCCAGTAAAAGTTGATAAGGTAAGGTAAATATCTATAGAAGTAGTTCATTAGTCCGGTGGTTTTCTCTTAGCTATAGTAATCCTCAGGTTAGGGATCTGAGCTTTGTCCATATTGATTAACACCTTTCCTTCCTTTGGTAACTCATGAAATGATTCAAATGTGACTGTACCTGCAAAAGAAAAAAACATGGTTAGCTAAAAAATCCGCAATTGAGTTGCCTTCCCTAAGAACATGCTGAAAGAGCACATTGAATGTACTCTTTATCTCCTTGATCTTCTTCACCTCTAACCCTATACACCATGGTGTCTCCCATCCATCATCTATGATCTTTCTCATCACCAAGGATGCAACTGTCTTTCCACACAGTATTTTTGTCCTTCTATGATTGCTTTTGCTTCAGCTATAATATTTGTTGCCATCCCTATTTCCTTTGCCTTAGCATACACAAAGTTTCCTTCATAATTTCTCACACAAAATCCATAAGAACTAGGACCTGGATTACATCTGGATGAACCATCAGTATTACATTTGTACCACCCTACATATGGGAACTGCCATGTTACCTTTTTAATGACTACAACTAGTTTGTAGTTCTCAAAGAAACTGATCATATGAGGCCACAACAAAGGAATGTTAGTTAGACAAGGATATATCACTTTTGCTAGATAGTACGGAGTTTTATTCACTTCATGAATCACCCTACTACAAGATACAGCTCCACCATATTTCATTGTATTCCTCATTTTCCAAAGTTCCCATAAAATGACAGCTGGAGAAGCTTGATACAATGGTTTAAGTTTTGGACAACATTTAGCACTCCACCATTCTCTTACCACCTGATGCATTTGTATCAAATTGGTTCCCAATCCTGCAGCTTGTATAAATGTTTTCCACACCTTTCTTTGCAGTGTCACTTGTTAAAAATACATGCTGCAAAGTCTCCTCTTTTGGTGAACTACAACACCAACATCTGGACACTATCATTTGTCCCCCTCTTCTCCATATATCATCTGTAGGAACTTTACCCCTCCAAACTCTCCACATAAAGAAGGAAATTTTAAATGGCAAACCTTTAGTCCATATCTTGCTAAACTCAGGATTGCTTGGCTCTCTATGTCTCAGAATTCTCCAAGCACTGCTTACTGTAAACTTTCCTGATGGATTAGGCATCCACCTTGGTTTATCCCAGCATGCATAATCTGTTGCATAGTGAACTTCTTCCCTAATATGATCTGCAATGTCTGGAGGAAATGTTTGATCTAGGAGGTGATCATTCCAGTGCTCCTCCTCTCTCAACTCAGCAACTTCCTGCAGTTGTTCATTAATGTGAAACTCTGGAGGTATGACATGGTATAAAGCTCCCAATCCTGTTCAATTTTTATGCCACACATTAGTCGACCCTCTATTCATCTCCCACAATATCTCATGTTCAACTTCCTCTCTTGCCTCTAACATTTTTCTCCATACATGTGATCCCCCTCTAAATTGAACTACAGTAGGTATTTCCTTTTTACAGTATTTGTTCCACGTGAAATTAGCCCATAGAGTCTTGGTAGTTCTGAACCTCCACCACAACTTAGCAAATAAAGCTTTAGAAACATCAATTAAAGATCTAAAACCTACTCCTCCCTCCTCTTTAGGCAGATATAGGTTCTGCCACTTTGTCCAGTGTCTACTCCTTCCCTCTTCCTTATTACTCCAGAAGAATCTTGCAAAGGTCTTATGCAGATGTTCCAATACATTTTTAGGTGGATCTAGCACTGAAAGAATATGAGTAGGCATACTTTACAATACTTAGTATTAGTTATTAACTATTTACAAATAATTAGTTATCATGGTATTGTATGGTGAAGTATGTGTCACTTTATTAACTTATTGAAATAAAAATAAATGATGCTATAGGAAATTATATTTAAATTGTGAATAATATTATTATATAAATTCTCTTTCAAATATAAAGCATATTAAATAAAAGGAGTATTTTATAAAAAATATCAAACTATAATCGAAATTCTTTCAAGATTCATTACTCCTTAAGAGATACATATAAAATTTTGTATCGAACACATTAGTTTTGATGTTTGAGTTGTAACGATGTTGCAACTAATCTACATATTATGATATATATATGTCATACTTTTCGTATTATTCATGGTTGAATTATAATTTATAAATACTTTAAATATATAATTTACTATAATTTTGTGATTCTAATGTATTTATAATTATTTTTTATTTTATACTATCTTAAAATTAGTAAAATTTGAAGATCCGTGAGACTTACGCCCCATGTCTCAAGTCTAACGTCTCGCCTCATTGGAGGTAAAACACCTCGACTCACGCCCCCGCCTTTTAAAATATTGTTGTACATACATAATTTTTAAATTTTTAAAAAATAAATATTAATTTTTTCTTTTAAAAATATAGACATTAATTGTAAAAATAAAATAAGCTATACCTAGGTACTCAAGCAACATAATACTTTTTGTTAAAAATAGTTATGATTGAGTACCTGACACTGTCAAGAACAACAGATATATTCCATAAGATAATACAAATTTTAATCAATTAGAAACTTTACCAATTATAAATTTGAATTTATAATTAACCAACTCATGAATAATCTAAATTCTAGTTGTTTTACTTTTCCCTAAAATAAATATAGATAGATATGAAACGTGAAAATATTTCTCTGTAACTAATATCTATAATAAATAAATAAAAAGAATAAAAGTAGTCAATTAGAACTATTTGAACTATTCATTCTAATATATATAAAAATAGTAATTAAAAAGTCACCTTTTGAACGTAAATCAACAATTATTGTTGACCTTTCTTGAGAATTGAAAAACGCAATTACAACAGCAACAACTACCCAGTAAAATCCCATCAAGTGGGGTCTGGGGAGGGCAATGTGTACGCAGACCTTACCCCTACCCGATCGGACAGAGAGGTTGTTTCCGATAGACCCTCGGCTAAGAAAAACGGAAATAAAAAAATAAAAAATAAAAAATAAGAAAGACAACGCATTAGTAACTCCAGTAGAAACCATAATAGTAACAGAAGCATAACAACCAAAAGATGAAAGATATGCAATAACAGTAACCAGTATCTAAGGTCCGGGGTTAAGATAAACAACAAGTATAGAGTGTATTTAGCATAAACTACAAGTCATCTAAGACCAACCCTAATCCAACCCCGCCTCACCCCCGGAAAGAAGTAAGAAAAGTTCTACTACCCCTAACCTACAACCCTAATGCTTGACCTCCAGACCTTCCTATCAAGAACCATGTCCTCGGAAATACACAGTCGTACCATGTCCTGCCTGATCACCTCTTCCCAATACCTCTTAGGCCTCCCTCTACCTCTTCTCGTACGCACCACTGTCAACCGCTTACACCTCCTTACCGGCGTATCAAGGCTTCTCCTCTGCACGTGCCCGAACCATCTGAGCCTTACTTCCTGCATCTTGTCATCCACAGGGTCCGCACCCACCTTCTTCCGAATATTTTCATTCCCAATCTTGTCTATCCCAGTGTGCCCACACATCCACCTCAACATCCTCATTTCTGCTACCTTCATCCTCTGGATATGGGAGTTCTTAACTGGCCAACACTCTGTCACATACAACATGGCAGATCTAACCACAACTCTATAAAACTTACCTTTGAGTAACTGTGGTACTTTCTTGTCACACAAGACTCCCTAGCCCGCCCCTATACGGTGAGTGACGTCCTCGTTGATATCTCCGTACCCTTGAATCATCAACCCAAGGTACTTGAAGTTATCTCTCTTCGGGATGACATGTGGTCCAAGTCTCACGTCCCTGCCTACTTCCCTCGACTCAGCGCTAAACTTGCACTCCAGGTACTCTGTCATAGACATGCTCAATTTAAAACCCTTAGACTTGAGGGTCTGTCTCCAAACCTCCAATCTCTCTGTTAACACCAGCCCTCGTCTTATCAATTAGAACTATGTCATTAGCAAATAACATACACCATGGCACATCCCATTGAATATGTGTGGCAATACATCCATCACCAAAGCGAATAAGAATGGGCTAAGCGCAGAGCCTTGGTGTAATCCCATAACAACCGAAAAATGCTCTGTGTCGTCTCCCACTGTCCTAACCTTAGTCTTAGCTCCATCATACATGTCCTTGATTGCTCTTATGTAGGCTACCGGCATGCCCTTCGCCTCAAGACATCTCTAGAGCACCTCCCTAGGAACCTTTCATACGCTTTCTCCAAGTCAATAAACACCATGTGCAGATCCTTCTTCTTATCCCTATACTGTTCCACCAACCTCCAAATAAGGTGGATAGCTTCCGTAGTGGAGCGACCCGTCATGAACCCAAACTGATTGTCAGAAATAGACGTCGTCTTCCTCACCCTCACCTCCACCACCCTCTCCCAGACTTTCATGGTATGGCTAAGTAACTTGATACCCCTATAATTGTTACAACACTGGATATCACCTTTGTTCTTGTACAAAGGTACCACTGTACTTGACCTCCACTCATCCGACATCTTCTTCATCCTAAAAATTACATTACACAACTCAGTCAGTCAATCCTGCTCTACCCATACACTTCCAAAACTCAACCAAAATTTCATCTGGCCTGGTCGCTCTACCCCTACTCATCTTACGCAAAGCCCCCACGACCTCTTCCATTTTAATGTGCCTGCAATACCTAAAATCTCAAAGACTCTCCGAATGCCCCAAGTCCCCTAGCGCTATATCCTGTCTCCTTTCCTCGTTTAGAAGACCGTAGAAGTACGTTTGCCATCTCTGCTTAATCTGATACTCCCCTATCAATACTCTACCATACTCGTCTTTGATGCACCTTACTTGGTCCAGATCCCGGTCCTTCCTCTCCCTCGCTTTAGCTAGCCAAAACAGCTTCCTGCCCCCGTCTTTCTCCCCCAATTCCTCATATAGACGGCTAAATGATGCATTCTTAGCCTCCATGGCCGCCAACTTTCCTCCTTCATAGCCACTTTGTACCTCTCTCTATTCATTCTCCTCTCCTCCTCGATTGTGCTCCTTGCCAACTTCGCGTACACTACCTTCTTCGCCTCTACTTTACCTTAGACTATGTCATTCCACCACCGGTCGTCTTGGTGCTTGCCAGAAAAAACCCTTTGATATACCTAGCACCTCCCTCGCCGCATTCTTCACACAGTTCGTCATCGTTGACCACATAGTGCTCACGTCTCCACTACTCCTCCAAGCTCCCATAGCGGATAACCTCCACTCCAACTCGTGGAATTTTTCCTTGGTTAAAGATCCCCATATAATCATTGATCGTCCACAAGCATGCCTCTTCTTCCTCTTCATCCTAATGCACATGTCCATCACTTAGAGCATATGCTGAATCGCGAGGGTCTCTCCTGGGATAACCTTGCAATCCTTGCGCAACCCTTTATCACACCTTCTGAGGAAAAGGTAATCAATCTGAGTCTTCATCGCCGAACTTAGGAAAGTAACCAGATGCTCCTCCCTCTTTGGAAAAGTCGAGTTTGTAATCACTAGCTCGAAAGCTTTAGGGAAGTCTAACAGCAAAGTACCTCCTTCGTTCCTATCCCAAGGACAAAGCCACCATGCACCTTGCCATAACTACCAGCAGCCGACCCAATATGGCCATTAAAATTCCCTCCAATAAATAACCTTTCAGTAGGTAGAATACTACACACAATCTCATCCAAACCCTCCCAAAAGCGCCTCTTAACCTCCTCATCCAACCCCGCTTGCGGCGCATATGCCTAACAACAATGAGGGTGCACTCACCAATCACTAACTTAATAAACATTAGCCTATCATTCACTCGCTTAACCTCAACCATAGAGTCTCTAAGATCTCTATCCACCATGATATCCACTCCATTCCTACCCCTCATGACTCCGGAGTACCACAACTTATACCCGTCCACATTCCTCGCCTTATACCCTACCCACCTAGTCTCCTAGCACACGCTATATTGACCTTCTTTACTGGAGAATCTTTGCCAACTCAATAGACTTACCCGTCAGCGTGCCGATGTTCCACGACCGGATCCTCAATCTACAAGCTCCTTTTATCCCTTTACCTCCTTGCCTCTCGTCCCATCTACCGACCTCATCCCCACCCCCCTTTTCACCCCCGGAACCCCTCGAGGACATGACATTACTCTACTATCCCTGACCACAGCCACAATACCTACGGCAAACTCCGAAAAACACTAACACATACCCATCAGCAACCAGCAACTTTAGCCTTTTTATAAATCCCATTTTTGATCCATTAACCATCCGGAATCCGCCTGAGGCCCTCGGGGCCCCAACCAGCCCCAAAATACATTACAGACTTGCTCGAGGCCTCAAATCACATCAAACAACGCTAAAATCATGAATCGATCCCCAACCTAACCTTTATGAACTTTAGAATTTCCAACTTCTACTTTCGATATTTAAACCATCAAATCACATCCGATTGACTTCACATTTTGCACACAAGTCATATTCGACATTACGGTCCTACTTTAACTTTCAGAATCAAATTTCGACCCTGAAATAAAAAACTGCACCCCCAGTTCCTGACCGGCCCAGACCGGTTAAACCCGAAACCGACCCAGACTGGTTAGAGGGGGTTGGGCTGGGTGTGTAGAGGGGGTTGGTTAGTTTAGGTTTTTGAAAATGGGTAACCACCCCATTTGAACCCGGTCTTGTGAACAGTAACCCTTACAGGGTGAACTGGCCCGGTACAATTGCCAGATTCTTTTTTTTTTAATTTTCAAAATTTGTGGGCACCACTGAAAGTTGGCAACAGTCAGACTAGGAAATTGGTCCATTGGCCAACGGCAGGTTTGCAAAAGTAGCCTTTTTATATTTTATCTCTTTTTCAATTTACAAAATTAACCTTCTCTAAAACTATAAATACCCAACCCCATCTTCTTCATTTCTTCACTCAACTCTCATTTCTCAATCTCAATTTCTCTCATTCTCTCATTCTCCAATTTTCAAGATTTCAAGTCTCAATCTCAAATTCTCAATTCTCAATTCTCAATTCTCAATTCTCAAATCTCAAGTTAAATCATGTCTCGTACTTCTAGAGTGCGCTCATATGTTTGGCAACACTCTGAGGTGGTAGAAGAAAATTAAGAAGGTCAGAAATTAAAGTGCAAGAACTGTGGTCAAGTCTTAAATTTTCATTCAGAGTCTGGCACAGGCAGTTTAAGGAGGCATATAAAGTATTGTCTTGAGCGTCCTCCGGAAATTCGTATTTAAGATTTTTCTACAATTTGTGTTATTTTAAATTATTGACGTATTTAAGCTTAATATTTTAGTTTGTTAGATTAATTTGAAGTGTTATTAATTTATTATGCATAAATTTAATTTTACTATTTTTTGTTAATTTAATTTATAAATGCATACTTTAATTTTGAAGTTTGAAATAAATGTAGTACTTGCAAAGTTGCAATTTATAAGTGCAATTTTTTCCATCTTCCTTGTATTCTTTGTGTTAGTACTTTCTATTAATATAAGTTACAATATTTATACAAAATTCCAAAAAACAAAATATACACTAAATCCGGCCCGGCCCCTTCAACCCGGAACCCTTACGATTCAATTTTTATCCGGATGAACCCGTACCCGTTAAACCGTTAAGAACCAATCGGGATTGTAACTCGTACGGGTCCAAAAAATAGAGGCACGGCCCGGCCCACCCGCCCATCTCCCGATATCAAAAAGTCCACTTCCGGTCAAACTTCTCAAAAACCTTTAAATTTCTGTCTCTATCCAAATGACCCATGGACCTCCGAATTCACTTCTGATTGCGCTCCGAACTCCATAATCACCATACGGAGCTACTCCAAGACTCGGAATCTAAAACAGATATCGATAACACGGAAATGTTCGTCAACCCAAACTTATAAAATTTCTTCCAAAATGCTAACTTCCACAATATACGCCAAAATGCTCCCTGGTTACGCAAAACCCGATTCGGGCATACACCCAAGTCTGAAATCGCCATACGAAGTTGCTGAAACCTTCGAATCCTGATTCTGATGTCGTTTACTCAAAAATCCAGTCTTAGCTAATTCTTTCAACTCAAAGCTTCTGAAATGAGAATTCCCTTTCCACATCATCTTTGAGCTTCCCAAAATTCAATTCGGACCACACGTACAAGTCATAATACCTGAAGTGAAGCTACTCAGGGCCTCAAATCGCTGAACGATGGGCTAGATCTCAAAACGATCAGTCGGGTCGTTACAATAAGAACAAACTCTTTCCAACCGATCAAATTGAAGCGTGACAAGGCCGCTTTTAATTGGCCAAAACATGTCACTTGCACACGTGGCACGATTTTATTGGTCTTTTAATATCACTTGGCATGCCTTGTTATTTTAACACGTGACATGATCATATTGACTCTTCCGTTTGACTTGGCGTGCACCGTCATTTGACACGTGGCACCAAACTGGGCCTCTACGAAGATGATAATTTGAGTCTAATGAAGTGGGCTGATTATTTATAGCCCAACCAAATGGGCTAGACCAATGCATTTAGACTATTTATTAAAGGATTAGTTACATCTTATAGCAAAGGTTGATACCTTATTTTTTAAAAATAAATACCTTTTTAAATATATTCTATAGCTACCTTTTAATTTTTTATAGCCAAATATATATTTATGGTCACCTCCTACCCTTAAGCCATAAAATAAGCTTTGTATTATTTTTCTCTCTCATATCCCCTCAAATTTCTCCTATCCCCTACCCCATATATATTCCCTCTCTCTCTCTCTCTCTCTCTACTTCCCGATGTCTTCTGCTCCGCCAGATGTTGGAGCAATTGCCATCGTCACCGTTTTGACTGTTGTCATTATTCATTGATGTCGTCGCCCTCAGCCTCCCAATCTCATTTCCTGATGCAACATATTGGATGAACAAAAACCTCCGTTATTTTGCCGGTAATTACGTGCTAATCGGAGGCAACGGTGACGGCGAGCGAGGACTGGATACTGATGTTGCTTCAATGAAACGACATTAGGGTTGTTCTTGAACAAAGACAACGGAGTTGGGGCCTGAGCAACTTGAATTTTTTGTTAATATATTTCAATGTATCTCGCTGTATTTTATTGTATTCATTGTTTTTGTTTTCCATTGTATTTCAATGCATCTCGTTTTATTCTATGTATTTCATTGTATCCACTGTCTTTTTTTCATTGTATTTCAGTGTATCCTGCTATATTCTATATATTTTATTGCATTCTCTGTCTCACTATATTACATGAATGTATTCATATGTTTTTTTAATTTATATTATTTATAGATTCAGATGTATTATATAATTTCTCTGAATATTGCTATGCTTTTGGAGTATTTTCGGTTGAGAATCTTTTTTATAACTGGAAATACAAAATTTATGTGTTATAACTGAGTTTTTTGAATTATATTAGGAGTCTATTATGTTAATTGATTCACTTTTCGTTTAAAAATACTATAATCTCCTGTTTTAGGATGTGAATACAGTTGAATACAATAATCTTTCCAGCTATAATCTCATGTTTCACGTTATAAATACAGTCGAATACACTTGAATACAAAAATCTGTCTAGTTGTAATTCCCTGTTTCACGCCTAGAAATGCTACTGTATTCATGAATACAGTAGCTTAAATACATCGAATACACTAAAATTTTTGAAAACTTAGCTATAGGAAGTAATATAGTAAATGGTAGCTACAACTAGCTAATAACCACTAAAACATAGTGATATCCGAAAGTTTCTCTTTATTAAATCCGTATTTATTGAACTTAAATAATTGACTCAACTATATTAGCCCATAATATTTATTTGGACTTACACATCTTGAATTTAAAATATTGTTCAAATAATTTTATGGATTTAAATACGATAAAATTTAATCGCCTACACAACTATTTGAGTATAGTAAAATAATATCTTAATAAATTCATTTGAATGGCAAATATGAGATACTACACATCTTATCAAATATTTGGTAAAACAAAACATATGTGCATTAACAACGTATTCAAAACTATAATATCATTATCAGACACCTCTTGATAATTTAGGGAAGGAATAATTTGTCAACCAACATAAAGTTGAGTAAGGGATAGTGGGGTAACAGACGAAAATCAAAGATGTATTTCGAACAAAAGTGCTATTTCTGTTCAGAACGTAAAAGGATTTAAGGAGTAAATAAAAATGCAGCAGAGGACATTGGATTTTTTAAATTTGTGCAAATAGTTAGCTAATCGAAAGAAATGGAGGTGAAGAGAGAAAACAGATGGAAATCGCAAACAGATGAAGCAAAATGGTAGTTTTGGAGAAGAAAACAAGATTAGGCCTTTTTGTGGGCGAATTGGAGGCTATTAGATCGGGGCTAAATGGGTAGAGTAAAAGGGTAGATGGATAGGCCGTGTAAAATCATGTTAAGTGTGCTTAAACGGGGTCTGTTAGATACAGGGGCATAAATATTAAAATGTGTAACGACAAGGGTAGATAATGAAGAATAGTATGATTGAGGTTACCTATAATTAATTTCTGATAGTTCAGAGACACATCTAACGCTTTTCCATATTTATTTTAATATATTTTATTTTTGGAGAATATTAGCAGAAGAAAGGTTTTAATTTAAAAGCTTTAACCACCGAAAAAAATGGTGGAACCATAAAAAGGGGAAAATGGAAGAAGATGGTTGGAGACGAATTGATGGAAGAAGGGATGCACAACGGAGATAGTTTTATGGAAGAGAAAGGGGGAGGGGAGAAATCTGATGGAAGAGAAAGGGGGAGGGGAGAAATCTGATGAAGAAAAGAGAGAGGAAGGGGTAGAACCAAAGGAGGGTAAGGGAGGGGAGTTCTGTTATATTTTTTCTTCTCTTTTGTTTATTTTTTGGTTGTCTTTTTCTTTACTTAGTCAATGATCAGATGCGTTTTTAAAATACTATATTTCAACAAATACAAGTGCTTAAATGAAACTTCGCATAGTAAAAGGACCAGAATGTCAAAACGGTAAGTACAAGTATTTATCATGCTTTTCTGCCAAATAAAAATAAGAGGAGAAATATACTAGAGGCAGACTGATTGACCATAACGCCCGCTTGTGGCTTCCTTAGAACAAAAACTGACATAGGTAGATTGAGATCCTGCTGCAGGGAAAATTGCACGAGATCAGGTAAGAGCTAAGGTTACTAAACCTGCAAACGTTTACAATCTAAGGACACGAACCTAAAACAAGGAAAAACTGTGATTGATATCTGTACAAAATCATGCATCTCCTACAACTCTGATTAGCTATGAAGATAATTACACTCAGAACCCTTTACACATCGACCGTTCGTATTATATGGACAGGGCTTATTCCTTCTGAAGAAACCTCCAGAGGAACGGCCAGGCCCTCTGCTGCCAAAAGATGACTGCCTATTCCAGCGTCCACCATTGTACCCTGAGTTACCACCACGAGAACCCTCGTCCTTCTGACGTGAGAAGTTACCCCCATGATGCCGATGTTCATTATTTCTTGTGCCCGGACTTCCAGTAGATGGACGCCAACCTTGATTTGCATTTGCATCTCCTGGTAGTTGTGATGGTCCTTGGACAAGAGTTCCAGGATTTCCTATTCCAGTAACCCATCCGTTACTAGGCATAGGCCCGGGAACAGTTGATCCTATATTCTCCATTGGAGCAACCCAACCTTGATTTGCATTACCAGGCGCCAATCCCTGGACCATAGGATTACCCAATGGTGCAACCCATCCTTGGTTCAAATTCCCAAGAAATGGCATGGTAGGCACAACCATACCAGGATTTGCATTTCCCGCAGGCATTGCTTGAACAGTGGCTCCCCAGTTCATATTCATGGCCACCGGTACCTGTCCAATCCAGGTCATGTTTGCATTTCCTGGCATCATGCCCCAACCAGGATTTGGATTTTCAGGTCTGAATGCTGATGCAGAACTGATACTCTCCGGCTGCGCCACCCCCCAGGGTGCAGTAGGCACAGATGGAGGTTGCTCATTGGGTTGGCCACCTTGAGTTTGAACTCCCCAATAATGAGGTTGAGGCACAACTGAGGCACCTGCGTTTGAGAAACTTACGGCAGAATTTTGAACAGAAGATGTAACCCAATTACCATATCCCTGGGGATGCCCAAGTGCAGCAACAGAACCATTTGTTTCTCCATGCAATGAAGCAGCAGCAAAAGTATGAGCACCCTCATTAGGGTTCTGAATATTAAGAGACTGAATGGACTGTACAGTTGCATTTTGCAAGCCAGGTTGGCTATTCATAACTGCTGCATGTTGTTCATTACTAGCAATCGACTGAGTATGTTGCATTGGATTTGTTGGGCCTGCTGGGATACCCTCTCCAGAGTTGAGCACAGGCCCAAAACCATTATCAGAATTCACATTATGTTCTGATTCCCTTATTTCAATAGAAGAAGAAATTCCACCTCTAGTGGAAACAGAAAGACTAGGAGAATTCTCAGAACCACGACTATGATTCAAATGAGGTCTCTCTCCATCTCGATTTTGCACGACAGCTCTTGAATGTATACTGTCTACTGCTGGTGAAGCTTTTTCAAACCTTCCTTCTAATGCATCAGTCAAAAGAATAGATTCGCCTTCGTTTTCCGTAATTCTCCATATTTTCAGATCAGCAGGGAAGTATCCTGTATTGCTCCATTTACGTAACCGAACCATAGAAAATGGCCCCTGTGCTTTTCCAGAAGGATCCTTGTAATGCCACGTCTTTTCTGTTTCATTGATCTTGACAGCAGTTTCTGCAGCCTTAACTGGCAGTGTAGCTGGAGAAGGTACAGATGAAATACCTGAAGATCTCGGCACAACATCGCTATTCCATCCAATTGTTTCGGAATTGGTAGCAGAAACGAGCTTCTCCAGATTCTGCGATTCTGTCTCCCAATCTTTCCCTCGACTCCATGCATTCTCGTTTATAATCTCACCAATATGTGCAGCATCTTGGCTTTTGCTAAAAATGTTTTTACTGGACAAACTTCTGTCTAATTCCCAATTTTTAGACTGAAGTTTCCCTGCACTCCCCCAAGAATCTTTTGAAGAAAAGTTGCTTCCAGGGGAGACTGGCCCGTTTCCTCTCCTGCTGAAACTGGAATCTCGTGACCTTATATAAACATCTGTGGCAGCAGCAAAAATTTAAACCAATACTCCATAATATGAAATAGATAGACAAGAAGAAAGGGAAGTCATAAACCTTGTCTACTCTCATTTTCCCCATCATCATCCTCAGACTCATAGCTCGGATCCATTTTCGGATCTGCGTGTATTTCTGGAACTTCGTCAAGTCTACGACGACGTTCATCAGGAGTCTTTAAAAGCTGCAGTTTCTCCACACATTCTCTAAGCGTAATCATTAGTTAAGGCCTATATCACCAGCTAGAACTTAAGAAGATATCAACTATTCAGCTGAAATTGCATGAATAACATCCCCATCATAATCATAATTACATGCAAATGCTGATTTCACAAAAGACAACAAGTTGGGAGGGTAGGTGAGCTTCTAGGGGTTTCATCTTCTGTTGTCTAGGATGGTCCCTCCATACCTTTTTTTTTTTTTTGCACCGAGAGACCCAACTAACCCCGGGGGCACAGGCCCTCGACAAGGAGTTTCCCACAAGTGTACCACGGTGCACCACGGTTAATTCAGGTTTTATCCAGTCCGATGGGCCTCAAAAATTGTTTGCACCCAGTGGGTTTCGAACTTGAGACCTTGAGACCTTGAAAGGGAGCAAACCCCAAGGCTCAAGTCTATTGCCACCAGACCCCTGAGGGTTCGATGGTCCCTCCATACTTTATCTGGGAAGAAACAAAACAATGTGCAAGGTCTAAAACTCTAGGTCAGACAGAGTAGAGATAGATGGAATTACTAGTAGTAAACACCCATCCAATGCAAATAATAACTCAAGAAGAAAAAAGAATGCCCTGAATTAATGCAAGATTTCCGGAACCACGAGATTCAGTGTCTGAATCATAATGCAGATTCTGTCATGACAAGACAGAAGGAAATATGGTCAACTGGTGACAGTAGTGCACTTCGGACCTAACAACCCTGCCCTACAAGAAAGGGAATACAAAACGAAACAGCGGTCGTACAGGAAGCATCCATATTTGTTTAAGTTATGTCAAATTGAAGAGCATAATTATCTATTCGTTTGATAAATATGAGAACATAATAGACTTTACATAAGTGATCACTTAAAGAAAAGAGAGAAAATATTGATGATAAAGGATATTCCTTTTTACGCCCTTTCTCGCTAGCTCGATCACGAAGATGACTAAGCCGCAGGATCTCCGATTCCAGCCACTGCAATTCAGCACAGATCAGGCATGATATATTAGAACAATTTTGAAAACCATATAGATAATGACGGCTCTGAGAAATAAGACAGGAGAGAGAATTGAGAGAAAACGTGATATAAATGTCTTACACTCATATAGGCCCATTACTCTATGTACATCTTAGCAATCAATATGTAGTTGCCGAACAATCTACATTTAGCTAAAAGTAGCTATCTACGTAACTGCCAACTAGAATGATTACGCTCACACCTAGAGGAGAGCGAATAGCAATCCTAAAAAAAGAGTCTTCATCTCCCATGTAATTTAACTAGACTAGTCCATACCCAGAAAAAGAAAAAAATAAGAGGAGAAACACCTCTGATACCCAGAAGGATCAACAGGAGAAATACTAAGAAGACTGGTCACTGTTGTGTTGCTAAATTTCCTAATCAGTCTTAGAGCCTAGAAAACTTAACTCCAAATGTTTAAATGGCAACATTGAACATCGGGAGAGTGTAATAACCACAGCTATATATTGGTTGATGAAACTTGATAATAAGAAACCTCTCCAACTCCTCATGATGTTAATGTTTCAAACACTAAACTTCAAAGAAGCTACTATAAATTCCCTTTTTAACTTATATATCGTTTTTTACAAAGTCCGTGTTTCACTACATAAGCATCTCCGACACTCAATCAGCAAAGTGCTGACTGCCAACACTATTAAGTACTTTGGCGTAATAACGGTTACACAAAACTCTGTTTCATGTAAATTGATCAGGCACCGGAAGTCAAAAACAAAGAGCATACTTGAGGACTACTGCAAAACTAACCTTCAAGGTGACTGCCAAAGATTATATGTGCATTTGCAGAGGGAGGGAGGGATAGAGGGAGATGGCAGCGCACGAGAAAAAGAGAGAGAAAGCCATCGTTCAAGGTTTGATAAAAGCTACAGGAAAAAACGCGAGAAGTGAAAATGTCCACTATCATGTGCCAAAGGGGACTGCTTATAACTCTGCAATAACTTACCTTCAACCCATTTAGTTAAAATTAACCCATTTATGAAACCGCTACCACCTTAAATCTAAAAATAAATGCATATTTGTAAAAGTAATAAAAAGAAAGCACTTCAGCTTACATCATCAACTCTAGCAGCCTGTATTTCCACGGCTTTGTCAAGAACGTCACCCTGTAAATGTGACGATTTATCAGCAATACTTAGGACAAAGTTATAGTAACCATATATTGTCACAATCAATTCCAGTCTTACCACCGTTAGTCTATCGATCAGTCCACACCTTATACTCTGGCGTAAACGCTTGCATTCTTCCTGACAATTTAAAGTAGATGATGTGAACAGCTAGATCAGAAGACATCAATTTAGCTTTTTCATCAAGCAAGATGCGTGAAAATATTAATGATGTTTCAGATGAGCAATATCAATGATGCAATGACACTCATTGTAGGATAAAATTCCATCGGGTATCATGAGCACGCCAAATATGGACTATATAAACCCTTGGATCTGATACTCATACTCAAAAGCCAACCAACACCTAAATGCAGTTGGCAAAACTTGCTGGCTGCAATACAAGTGTTTAGTCCCTCCTTTTCTTGTCTTTTCCTTTACCACAAGAATTGTTTCAGTAAATTCTATTAAATTAAGTAGCTCATGAATTGCAATTCAATCACCTCGGTAAAATCTTGATTTGAGACAGTATCAATTGATACAACCTCTGTCTTGTTCAGATTTAGGATATCCAACACAATATCAGTTGTCCTCTTGCCAAGTTTGTAGGGTTCAGCAGCTTTGCTTGTACCTGCAACAAGAAGACTCTTGTTTGTGATAGGAAGAGGTGAAAGAGGTTCAAGTACAATTTCAGACACATAGCGACAACAGAGAAAAAAAATGTCCAAAGTAGCAATATCAGAAGAGCTATAAATAATTACCAATGACTTGCACCAGCCTATAGAGGTCTTGCTTCTGTGCACTACCAGAAATTCTTATTCTTACAAATGTCCCAAAAACTTTTTCATGAAAATTGTCAATCTCTTCAAGTAGGTCCTCTATCAACTTCCGTCGTAAGTAAATTAAGCTGATGTTGTGCACATTAATAGCTGCACAGTCTTCAAGATTTGATTGAGGTCCCCTTCTTTCGCCTCTCTTACGTTTACGTTTCCTATCGTTGACTCCACTAGTAAGAGTGTCAACATTTCTATCAGTTTCAAAGTGATTGACTTCCGTATCAACTATACTGCCTTGAAAATCATCTATCTGAGAATCCTCTTTCATAAGAAAATGAGAGTCGAGCAGTTTTAACATTTCAAAATGCCCAACCCGCGGCTTTCCAAATAGTCTTTCAAGTCTTGAATCACATATTATTTGACTTTTCCGACGAGGATCACGAAGTCTTTTTGTTTTAATGTAATCAAGCAACAGAGATTGCACATCAAATTGAGAAATAACAGAAGCGTCACCATTTTTCATGTGCTTAACAAATTCAAGAAGCTCTTTTGATGCCCATTCAGTGGTGCCAGCTGTAGAGAAGCCTTCCCTTCCACTAAAAGCAGCTGCACTGGTCGAATCCTCTTCCTTTCTGAGAGATTTTGATCGTCTTTTTAAGCTTCTTCTTTTAGTTTTACTGGCTTCCAAGGTTTCAATAGAATCATCTGAACCTGAAGCTCCATCATCACTGTTGTCATACTGAGGATCAGCCAACTCATGTTTATTAGCAGATTCATCAGACGCCTTCCAAGGACTTGTCGCATTGGCAATTTCTTCTGAAGATAAAGATAGCCTCATTTTTAAATCAACTAAGTAATCCTTAAACAGATACTCCCAGCAACTCTTGTCATCAAAATGTACTGGTGCCTGGGCTAGCGAAGAGCAAAATTTTTAACACAGCACGGAAAGTATAGAAATAGTAAAAATAAATTGTACAAAAGGATTTCATCTGTTGAGTAGAGTTCGCATTTTACTTTTAACTATTTAGAGTAGGTAAAGGAGTACATACATCCTTGTCTCCCAGCCCATTGCTTTCTATTAGCTTGACAGTTCTCATGCAGGTCTCACAAAAGCCTTTGTTTCGCCTAACACACAGGATAACAGCATTTTTTATACACCCCTTGCATAACGAAAATGGACATGTATAGCACATGTAGTAAGCCTTTTTCTCACAATTGCTACACTGATGCCAACCTGAACCGAAAATAAACAATGAGCAAGATAAAGCAATAGAAAAGCAAGTAAATCCAGCATTATCAAAGCTACAGTAAATCAAGAATATAAAAGCAGCAGAAATCCACAAAAATACAAATGGAGAACTATTGAAATTAGAAAGTATTGATATTAAGATAGTTTCCCATGATAAAAGCTTTTCAGTTCTGGGTTCTGGCAGCGTGTTTAATCCCTACACCCAAAAGCTTGAGAGTTGAGACTTCAATAAAGTCAAGAAAAATGAAAAACCATGGATCAGAAGGAAGAAGAAAGAAATGCATCTAGAGAGGCATTTAATATTTCCAAAACTTATCATCTTTCTAATCAAGAACTCAAATTAAACCATTGATTGACTATTGTAAGCAAAAATAACTGCTCCCAATAACAGTACTACATCGATACCTCTAGTTTAGTTAAATTTAAGAGAACTCTAGCTCAGCTTAATATTATTGAAATAACCTCCCTATAAGAGATTGGATATTAAGTAGCACCCAAGGTGCCCTAACAAATTAGGTTTATCCATACACCCCCACATTGGTTGAAGGAATAGGTTGTTGTTTCCTTCTATGGACCTACGCAATCCTCACCTCATGAACTAGCTTTAGAGGTTGAGTTAGGTCCAAGGTCTATTTTCTTCAAATGCTATCACTTATCAGAGTTAGACTCATTCATATTCTTGGTTTACCAAATGTTCGGTGCTCATGTTATATCGTCCTCGCTCCAATCCAGTCCTGGCTGTTCGGAGGGTTGTTAGAATGTCCCACATTGGTTTTGACTAATGGGTTATTGTCCCTTTATATGCTTATGGGCAATCATCATTTCTTTAGCTAACTTTTAAGGTTGAGTTAGACCCAAGGTCCATTTTCTTAACAATATCATATATAAAATATGATAAACCATTTCTCAAATGACTATACCTACCTACTTTTGTTTCTTTCCCAGCCAGTTCCTCTCCTCCCACCCGGTCTTCTTTCTTCTTTCTACCGTTGGGATCTATAAAATCAATCCATTCACGCTGACCATAAACCCTTGTTATTCAGTCAACTGACTAATCAGTTCAAGTGGTCCACTTCTCCCTCTGGCACTAGCACAAAGATCCTGCACTCTTCAACTTGTGCCCTTTAAACTGATAATAGCTAGATAGTACCATATTGACTGCTATCCTTTTGGTACTCAAGTCTTTATGCTCGGTATATTAAACTGCATTTGCTATCCTTTTTCCTTTCCTTATTTTTTGAATGAGTATTGAAGATATTTTTTTCCCAAAACGTGACAAGCAAGTGCTATTCAACTATGTATTTTTTATAACTTTTTAGATGCCTTGACTATTTATTTCAATTGTATAAATCTCTATTTTCAGGTCAAATTCAAAAAAAGATTAACTAAAACTTTACTCCTATTATTTTTGGCCCAAAAAAATATTTAGCCTAAATAATATAGTTAAATCCAAGTTTTATTATAAAGTTTATTCGAAAAAAATTATCTAAAAAAGCAATATTCTTAAAAAGGTTTAAAAAAAATATTTTTTAAAAGAATGCCACATAGACAGAAAAATGCACGTGCCAGGCGAGTGCACCCACACTTTTTGCCACATCAACATCTAGGGGGGTAATGGCCCTCAAAAGGCCAAGTTGAGGGGTAAATAAGACCGGGCCTAGTTCGGGGAGGATACTAATAATTTGAGCCAAGTTTATGGGTGTTTTAAGGTGTTTTGCCATTAATGATTGTCAGTTCCTACTTCTAGGCGGGAATAGTGTTTGTCAAAGCAAAAGCGTAGAAGAGCGTTAAGTGTCAGCTAAGGCTTTAAGCTTAAAGCGAAACTAGAGAGGAATAGATGGAAAAAAGGATAAGTATATATATATACACACACATACACACACGCACACTACACACACATAGATATACATATATGTGTGCGTGTGTATGTGTGTGTACACAAACTATAAGCATAAACAACAGTTTGTATGGATCAAAAATTAACCACATTGCAATTAAGTGAATATGAAGTAAAAATTAAAATGCAAGTCAATCAATTTCAACCATATTAAATCTTGGATAAAAAATTAATCAGATTGCATTTAAGTGAAATATGAAGAAAAAATCATGTTAATCAAGTTCAACCATTTTAAAACAAAATTAACATGCAGACATACGATTTTTTTCATGATGGTGATGCCCATACTAACTCATTAGATACCTACTACCACCCACCAGCACAAGTGTTGGGTAACTTTCCCAACCAAAGTTTATGCAGATGAGAAGAAATTACCTAGTATTTTTTGCCTCCGCTGGGATTTGAATCGGAGGCCTCATGGTTCTCCTCCCACTTTATTGACCGCTAGATCACACCCTTTGGTGTGGTACGCAAACATATAGCTTTTCATTCAAATTAGCAAGTTGTTTTCATATACTAGAATTTTATTCAAATTAGCTTTTCATTCAAATCAGATTGCAGTTAAGTGAAATATAAAGAAAAAATCATGTTAATCAAGTTCAACCATTTTAAAACAAAATTAATATGTAGACATACGATTTTTTTCATGATGGTGATGTCCGGACTAACTCATTAGATACCTACTATCACCCACCGGCACAAGTGTTGGGTAACTTTCCCAACCAAAGTTGATGCAGATGAGAAGAAATTACCTAGTGTTTTTTGCCTCCGCTGGGATTTGAACCGGAGGCCTCATGGTTCTCCTCCCACTTTATTGACCGCTAGATCACACCTTTTGGTGTGGTACGCAAACATATAGCTTTTCATTCAAATTAGCAAGTTGTTTTCATATACTAGAATTTTAATTTCAAAATCCTACAATCCTATCCAGTGATGTTCCTTAATAATAGTTATACAATTTCACCAACTATATTTATTGCTCAGTGTACGAGGAATTGGGAGAGAAAGGGGGGGACAGGAAGTTATTCAGGTTGGCTAAAGTAAGAGAGAGGAAGGCGCGGGATCTAGACCAAATTAGATGCATCAAGGACGAGGATGGTAGAGTTCTGATGGGGGAGTCTCAGGTCAAGCGAAGGTAGTAGTCGTACTTTCGAGATCTGCTTAATGAGGAGGGGAATCATGGCATAGAGCTAGGGGAGCTAGGGAATTCGGAGTGTCATAGAGATCTTAGGTACTGCAAGCGCATTAGGGTGGAGGAGGTCGTGGGGGCTCAGCGTAGGATGAGTAGGGGCCGAGCGACTGGACCAGATAAAATTCCGGTAGAGTTCTAGAAATGCATGGGCAGGACTGGGGCAGAGTGGCTGTCTAGGTTGTTCAATGTGATCTTCAGGACTAAGAAGATGCCGGAGGAGTGGAGGTTGAGTACAGTGGTGCCCTTGTATAAGAACAAAGGGGATGTCCAGTGTTGCAACAACTATAGAGGTATCAAATTACTAAGTCATACCATGAAAGTTTGGGAGCGGGTGGTTGAGGCGAGGGTGAGGGAGATGGCATCTATATCCGTAAACCAGTTCGGTTTCGTGTCGGGCTGCTCCACTACAGAATCTATTCACCTTGTTAGGAGATTGATGGAACAATTTAGGGATAAGAAGAAGGACATGCACATGGTGTTTATCGACTTGGAGAAGGCGTACGACAAGGTCCCGAGGGTGGTGCTATGGAGGTGCCCGGAGGCGAAGAGTGTGTCGGAAGCCTACATCAGAGTGATCAAGGACATGTACGATGGTGCTAAAACTAAGGTTAGGACGGTGGGTGGCGGCTCAAACCATTTTCCGGTAGATATGGGGCTTCATCAAGGATCTGCACTTAGCCCGCTCTTATTTGTCTTGGTGATGGATGCTCTAACACGCCATATTCAAGGGGATGTGCCATGGTGTATGCTATTTGCGGATGACATTGTCTTGATAGACGAGACGAGGTTCGGTGTTAACAAGAGGTTGGAGGTCTGGAGACAGACTCTCGAGTCTAAGGGTTTCAAACTAAGCAGATCTAAGACAGAATACCCGGAGTGCAAGTTTAGCGCCGAGCCGAGCGAGGTGGGTAGGGACGTGAAGCTTGGTTCTCTTCGATATCTTGGGTCGGTGATTCAGGGGGACGGTTCAAATAGAGGTTTGCATCAGGAGTCTTGTGTGACAAAAAAATGCCACAGAAACTTAAGGGGAAATTTTATAGAGATGTGGTTAGACCTGGCATGTTGTATGGGGCGGAGTGCTGGCTGGTGAAAAATTCTCATGTTCAGAGAATGAAGGTTGCGGTGATGAGGATGCTCAGGTGGATGTGCGGGCTCACCAGGTTGGATAAGATTAGTAATGAAGTTATTCGGGAAAAGGTGGGGGTGACCCCGGTGGATGAGAAGACGCGGGAAGCGAGGCTTAGGTGGTTCGGGCATGTGTGGAGGAGGAACCCCGATGCCCCGGTGAGGAGTTGTGAGCGATTGGCGGTGGGTGGCGCAAGTCGAGGCAGAGGGAGGCCCAAGAGGTATTGAGAAGAAGTGATCAGGCAGGATATGGCTAGAATGTGGATTTCTGAGGACATGGCCCTTGATAGTAGAGTCTGGAGATCTAGTATCAAGGTTGTCGGATAGGGGCCTCTTGTATATTTCGCACTTCTTTCCCGGTCTGGGGGTTTGGTAGGGCTCTCAATAGTTGATTTGTGTTTTAGTTTATGTTTTAAGATTACTGCATGCTATTTTAATTATGGTTTATGGTTTATGTTTTGATAATTGTCTATGTAATTTCTCATAGAGTTACTAATACTCTCCTGTTTTTGCTTTGTTTTTATTCCCCTTTTCCTGAGCCGAGGGTTGATTTGGAAACAGCCTCTCTGCCCTTTCGGATAGGGGTAAGGCCTGCGTACGTATTACCCTCCCCAGACCCCACCTTGTGGGATTATACTAGATAGTTGTTGTTGTTGTTATCTTCTTCGAGAAAGAGCCATGTGAATCGAGGCAAATGGATTAAAACATATTTAGTTCTTGCTTCATGTTTCAAAGGGGTTGAAGAAAACAAGGGAATTGTGTCCCTCTCCACTTCCCTTTCTCTATCACTTTCTATCAGAATAACATACTTACCCTTACCCTATCCCCTACCCCTCTCTTTTTTTTGGGTTGATAATAGAGAAATCTCCGAGGGCAATTAGCACACCTTTTCTACTTTACCTTCTCTTATTTTTTGTACCAATTTTTCAAGTATTTATTTGTAATCAAGATATTAAAGCAAAATAGTATTAAATGATATTTTGGTTAAACTTATCCAAAAAAACATTTCGGTTTACAGCAGACATCAACATACTATATCACTTTCCATCAATACTGACTACCCTTACTGTCCCCCCTCCTCACCTTTACTTAGCTTCTTTTCCTTTGGGATAATTGAGAAATCCCACAAACATGTAGTAGTTATTTCAGACGATGAAATTCACTACTCTTCAGCTTTAAGTCTAAGGAGACTCTTGAAGGAATTAAAAAGTGGAAGACATCAAGGAGTATTCCAACTTCAAAGAGTCTGAAAGAAAACGAACCAACATGAGTAAATTGGCGATACATAAATTTTATCCACTAAATGAAGTCTTATGAGGAAAAAGACGTACATATATGCACTTACCACAATTCCATCGACCTTTGGCACGGAAAAATGCTTCGTCCCGATTAACGCAACAGGGATGATATGCTTTAGGACAGCCCCTAGAAATTAAAGACCACGCAAGAAAGCAACACATGAGCAAATCCACAAAACAGAGAATGCAAAGCAAAATTAATAATCCTTTTATTCCAACTTATATGACACTATTTCCAAAAAAGAAAGACAGCAAAATATTATGGTATGTTTGAGAACACAAATTTCAAAGGTCTTCCTTTCTTTCATAAAACTTCATGCGAGTCAAACTATGTCACATAAATTGGAACACAGAAAGTACTACTTAACATGGATAAAATTCCATATGCAATCAAACTCACCTATGGTCACATAGCACCAAATCCCCGCCGTCAAAGCAAACGAAGCAAACGTCCTCTTCTGTAATCTTCCTACTTGAAGCTTTAGCTGCAGCCTTTGAATTCCCAGGACTCTTGGAATCCCTCCTCTTCCTCTTTCCTCCCAAGGATTTCCCTGATTCGACCATATCAGTTTCAGTCTCCCCTTCTGTATCCACATTAATAGTCTCTTCCTCAACATCAATTGCTTCATCTTCCTCATCTACAAGGGCACCCTGTGAATCATCTAACGTCGAAACAAGTTCCACTTCTTCATGCTTTGTTGCATCCATTTCCACAGCTTTAGATTCAATTGTTGATACATCTGTCTCTACAACCATCTTATCATTCTCCTCAACTTTATTCAAAATCAATTTCTCAGCATCATCATTATTAGAAGTCTCCCCCTCAACATCCATTCCTTCAAAGCTACATTGTGCTTCGTCTCGCTTCTTTACATCCATTGCCCCATCTTGTACCACCTCTATTGTAGCTTCAACGGTTGAAAAAACTCCTTGTCTCGCTGCTTCACCATTCTCTTCATTTCTGGTTGCAACCCTTACCTCAGCATCAGGGCCAACGCTCTGAGAATTGTCTACTTCGTGCTTCAACTCAGTATCAGCATCAATTTCGGTCTCCGCCTTAGCACACATTGCTTCGCGAAGAACCTGTGAATCATCTAAAACAGAAACAGGTTCTGTTTCTTCGCCCTTCTTTGCCTCCATAGTCCCATTTTTCGCCACCTCAGCAATTGAAACATCTCCCTCTGTCACTGCTCCCCCATTTTCTTCACTTCCAGTCGTACAACTACGCTCACAACTGCCTACTTCGTGGTTCATCACCTCCATCAACTCATCTTTCTTTAACTCTATTTTCGCTTCATCAACTGAAACATTTTCCTCTGCCACGGCTTCATCACTACCCTCAGTACTCAAAACTACAGACTCTGCCCCGGCAGTAACATTTTCTGCTTCCACCTCCACTTTCGATTCCACAAACGACGTAACCACCCCCGTTACATCCGAACCCAACACAACATCTTTTTCATCATTTTCATCTGTAATCGCATCGATAACGGCATTAAATTTCGTAACGTAATCACATTGTTTCGATGATTTCTTATCATTTAGGGGTTGTTCGTTAACGTTATCCTCCAGTAAGGGTTT
>JASVEL010012398.1:0-144739 GCA_032618575.1 Nicotiana noctiflora | reverse complement strand
TTGAGGATAATTATCCAAATAGACACATTTCTCTTTTTAACGTTTCAGGAAAACTAATATTGAATCTCTTTTTAAATTCCTTTACCAATTCAAGGTGATTTAAATAATTGAAACTATCAAAGGGTTCACAATTAATCCAAGTATAACATGCTTTTGGGTCCTAGACTACCCAAATAATAGCATAATAGTAGCTACGCACGGACTTTCTTCACCTCGTGCGTATGTAGCCCCGAAAAATAGAAGCACATAACCAATTTAACCCACATATGGGGTAAATTCTCACTCACAAGATTAGAAAGGAGACTCACCTCACTCCGAAGATCTATAATCGCATTCTACATTCTTCCGAAGGTTCTACCGGATGCACCAAGCTCCAAAACTATCCAACAATCACATAATTCCATGAATATACACTAAGGTACTCATTATAATCCAATTTAGGACAATTCCTAACCCCAAGCGAAAAGTTAACGAAAATACCCTCGTGCCCACGTGCCCGAAATCCGAAATTTCTCGAAGATAAAGTTTACTCGTGAACTCACGGACTCAAATATATAATTTTCTCTTAATTCCATACTCAAAATAATGGCTAAATTCCGAGAATATGATTTTCTTGGTTTTCCACCAAAACCCCAATTTTTTATACTAATTTCCATGCCTGAATCCATGTATAAACCTTGTATTTAACTCAAAGCTAGCATAAATAACTTACCTCATGAAAATGACGAAAATGGCATCTCCAAGCTGCTCCCCATCGACTCCAATGGAAGAAAAATGGGATTGAAATGAACTCAACCCCGAACTTAAAACATCTCACTGCTCCAGCTGCTTCCGCTTCTGCGGAAATAGTTCTGCTTCTGCGGATGTCGCTTCTGCAACTTTTTGCCCCTTTTGTGGCTTTGGGCAAAAGTAAGATGACCGCTTCTGTGGTCCGTGGTCCACTTTTCGATTCCTTGGACCTGACCCCCTTTTGCTTATGCGAGCTTTTGACCGCATCTGCGGTCCTGCTTCTATGGTCCAAGAACCACATATGCGGTTATTACAGAAGCAACAAATCCCAAGCCTTCCCAAATTCCACTTTTTTGATCCGTTAACCATCCAGAATCCACCCGAGGCCCACGAGACCCCAACCAAACATACTAACCAATCCCAAAAGACATTACGGACTTGCTCGAGGCTTCAAATTTCATCAATAACGCCAAAATCCACGAATTACACCCCCATTCAAGCTTTATGAACTTTCCAACTTCTACTTCCGCTGTTGAAACCTATTAAATCATGTCCGATTGACCTTAAACTTTGCACACAAGTCATATTTGACATTACTAACCTACTCCAACTTTCAGAATTGGATTCCAACCCCGATATCAAAAAATCAACCACCGGTCAAACTTCCCAAAAGCCTTTAAATTTCTATTTTTAGCCAAATTGCTTTAAAACGACCTACGGACATCCGAATTCACTTCCGATCGCGCTCCCAACTCCAGAATTACCATAAAGAGCTATTCCTAGACTCAAAATCCCAAACAGACATCCATAAACTGAAATGCACTTCAAGCCAAATTTAAGAAATTCCTTCTAAACTGCTAACTTCCACAATAGGTGCCAAAACACTCCCAGGTTATCCAAAACCTGAACCGGACATACGCCCAAGTCCGAAACCATCATACAAACCTACTGGAACCTTCATATCCCGATTCCAAGACCTTTTACTCAAAATTTCAATCCTAGTTCATTCTTTCAACCTTAAGCTCCTAAAATAAGAATTCTCTCTCCAAATCAACTCTAAACTTCTCGGAACTTAATTCCGACCACGCGTACAAGTCATAATACCTGAAATGAAGTTGTTCATAACCTCCGACTGCTAAACGGAATGCTGGAACTCAAAACGACCGGTCGGGTCGTTACACTAATTATGACAGCAAAATAGCTATTCAGATTGATGCAAATCCCATCTACCATGAAAGAACAAAATATATCGAGATTGACTACCATTTTGTTCGAGAAAAAATTCAGCAGGGCTTAATCCAAACTACACATGTTTCTACGGACATGCAGATTGCAGATGTACTCACAAAAGGATTAGTGAAAGCACAACATGATTTCTTACTATCCAAGATAGGAGTGTACAACTTGTTAACACTACACAGCTTGGGGGGGGGGTATTAAGGATATAAACACGATTAAAGTAGTTAAGTAGTTGTAGAGTAGAGGGTATTTATGTAAATAGTAAATTGGCTAGCTTAGGCAGTTAGTACAATATTAAATCAGTGTACTGTAGCTTTCTTCTTCAATTTCGATAGAACAGTTCCTTCTTCTTCTTTTCTCAACTTCTCTTCTCTGTGTGATTGAGCTTAGCTCAAGCATTACCATGGCTGTCTTCGACACATGCACTTTTCTCTTCTTCTTTGCTTCTACTTTATTCTTCTCTATGTTATATCTGGCATTTTCGTACGTTAATATTTCGTCTTCGGTTAATCAATGTAGACTCGGGAATAAGATGATTATGAGGTTATACACATTTATGCTATTCATAACAAACGATAAGTATTGTGAATGATAAAGGGTATATTAATCAAAGAAAATAAGTTTCGTTGAAGGTGATCAATTTGGGATAAAATACGGTCCAAGTTACAATACCCGATATTTATGTACTATTGTCATACAAAATAATACATGACCATAGTAGTAATATGTATAAGGTATGTTAAAAGTAAATAGTATTTTAAGTAATTTGAAATAATTTTTAATGATGTAGGTAATTGATTAATTATTAGGTAATGGGAGATTGCCTAGTTAATTAAGGAATTAAAGAGTGAGATAAGATTTAACCGCTCCCCTCCCCCCCAAAACGTGTCAAGCATTCCTTTCCCATTTAATGACCCTCCCCCCCAAAACGTGTCAAGCATTCCTTTCCCATTTAATGACTAGCAATAAAGGTTGCAAGGTGTGACACTTTTGAAAGAATTGTGACACCAAGCTTAATTATGTGGGGCCTACCTAAAAGTAAGGATAACATCCTTTTAAGAAAGAATTCAAAACAAAGTAATTAACATTCTTTTTAAGAAAGTCAACCAAGCTTCCTTACATAGTAATGTTATTTCGTACTTCCTTCGGTAGGTGTCTCTTTTACTTTTAGTATGCCATTAAAAAATATTAAATTTTATATAAAATTACTTAGTATAATTAAATTACCCTTATTAAATATTGGGTACTTAATTATAGTGGCATTTATTATTTTTTTGCATATAAGGGTAAAAGAGTAAAAACAAATTAAATTTTTTCTTGATTACCTAACTAGACACTTATTTTGGACCAAAATCAAAAAGTAAAAGAGACACTTATTATGGACCGGATGGAGTATCTCTTAAGAGGGTTTCAACAAAGATGATTTTGTAATAGCAACGTTATTGCTTCGAGCATTTCATACGAATTGTTTCTTATGTCGATCTCGCAGTCATGTATTTTGTCGCAATTAACGCGTGTTAGAGGGATTGTCAATAAAATCGACTCAGATATGTTAAGAATATCCCTTCTATCTTTTTGGCATAATCCGTACAATACAAACAAAACGAACAAATGCACAACTTTCATAAATGACTATGTTCATAGGAATATTTGAGGTGCCTATGTTCTTGAATTCCCATGTATCTTATTATTACATCTTCTATTCGTGGGTCTCAAAAAAATATACAGTTTATCTGAAAATATTGATCTTATTAACATATTTTTATGCATTTAACTCATTTATATATGTACATTTAACCTTGATCAGATGGCATTATATACACGCATAACTATGTATATGGGATATGAGAAAAGGTTATAGCATTATATACGCACCACCACTTAATCAACTGGTATATGTTGATGATTTTTCTCTCGGTGGCTGAGATGATATGATGGGATGACCTCAGAGGCCTGATGATATTATGTACACTAATACCTATACATGACACAATATTTAAACACATGTGCATGACATTATAAATGTTTCAAGATTTACAAAGTTATTTGGACTTACATGCAGAAATTTTTATTCCATGTTACATCTGTCTTTTATTCACTCATTTTCATGCCTTACATACTTAGTACATTATTCGTAGTGACGCCCTATTTCTCGGGGCCTACATCTCATGCATGCATGTGCAGTAGACGAGCTGACGGTCCCCTTCCTTAGGATCCTTTATTAGCAAGAGTTGGTGTGTTCCATTTGATCCGAAGCCGCTTTTAAACTTGGTACGATATGTTTGTATGCATATATGAGTATGACGGGGCCCAGTCCCGTCGTTGTACAATTGTATATTCTAATAGAGGCATGTAGACAGTTATATACAGTTGGATAGTATGTGGCCTTGTTGGCTTCTAGTTTTGGGTATATTATTGTCTATAGCAGCCTTGCCGGCTCGCCCCACTGTACTTCGCATATATATATATATATATATATATATATATATATATGTCTTTTGGACAGGCTTCCTCACGTACGTTATTCATGTTTACATCTTAGACACATGCTTAAGGGTGTTCGCCTAGTACGCTTCGGGCACCCTTTCGCGGCCCATCGATTTGGGTTGTGACACTTTGTGTTTAGAGTTTCTTCTTCTTCTTCTTTGTTGCAAAATAGGTTTATTAAATTTATTGTTGTCTTGATAATTTGATAATTTTATTTTATTCTTTATAATATTTGAAAGTTATGTTTCACATATGAGCTCATTTGGAGTAGATTTTGACGTTGGATTGTTAAAATTATAAAAATTAGTTCAAGTTTTAGAACTTAAGATTCAAAATCGGAAGGTGCATTGAAGAGACTGAACTACTTAATAATTGAATTTCAAACGTTAAAGATAAAGGAACTTCATACTTGATTTCTGAAATTGTATTGAAGAGATTGAACTACTTGAGATTGGAATTTCTGAAGTTGAATTTAAAAGATAAAAAAATTTAGAATTTGATTTTTGAAGTTTGCATTAAAAATATTCAAGGAAGTTGAACAAAAATAACCTTCAAGTATAACTTTAATATACAAGTCTTGTCGAATTAACAAACTTGCTTTGTTTGTAAGTTACCAAAAAATCTTATGTAAAAACTCTTTGTAGGAAATTTCTTGAAAAATGGAGCTAAGTTGAACCATCCACAAAAATAAAGGAATTAATGTGTACAACTTATGAGATTACTTTGTCTTTTATCTGCCTATATGACTCACTAATAGTGTAGTGCATAAATTTAGTACATACGAAAAAGAAAAAACGTAACTTAGATACAAAGGCTTAAATCACAATATGGAAGAATTTCACAAATTAATCAAAGAATTTAACTTTGCCTGTTTGTGTTAGATATAATTGATTGAAAGTCAGTGTAAGGTAATAACAACTTAATTTTTTTTAAATAATTTTGAGCAACGTAATATTAATAATTAACTACTAATACCTCCTTTTCAGTTTGTATATGAGCAGTGCTACAGCCACCTCTATTTATTAGGTTTAAGAAACGACTTCTTTTAAAATACAATTTTATAAGAAGACAGAAAAGTATATTCCCCAGAGAATCATAATGTTATTATTGTTACCCTCTTTTTCCTTGTCCTTCTACTTTTGTGATATATTTGCATTTTTTAAACAAATTAATTTTAAAAAACGTTTTGATGAAATGTTCAAGAATTGTTATTGATCTTTTGTTTGGTGAATCAAAGAATGTTTTTGAATTATAATTTCACTATAGTGGGAGCTCTCAAATGATTTATTAAACTAGTAGCAACAACAACAACTACCAGTATAGTCCCACAAAGTGGGGTCTGTGGATGGTAATATGTATGCAGGCCTTACCCCTATCCGAAAGGGCAGAGAGGCTGTTTCCAATCGTCTCTCAACTCAAAAAAGGAAAAGGAAACGGAAAAGAAAAGAAAAAACAAAAACAAGAACAAAAACAAAAACAAAAACAAAAACAAAAACAAAAGAGCATTAGTAACTCTAGCAAAAATCACATAAATAATTATGTAAACATAAACCATAAATAACATGACATGCAAAAGGAAAAGATACACAAAAATAAAAACAAAAATAAAGGGCATTAGTAACTCCAGCAGAAATCACATAAATAATTATGTAACCATAAACTATAAGTAAAATGACATGCAATAACAACGATCAGTAACTACCATAAGGGGGCACAATACAATACACAAATCATCTATGGAGAGCCCCACCAAATCTTGATCCTGCCCCTAGAAAAAAGTGCGAAAAATTCTAGAAGCACCTATCCTACAACCCTAATACTAGACTTCCTGACTTTCCTATCAAGGGACATGTCCTCGGAAATCCGCATTCTAGCTATGTCCTGCCTAATCACCTCTCCCCAATACCTCGTGGGCCTGTCTCTGCCTTGACTCGCGCCAACCACTGCCATCCGCTCACAACTCCTCACTAGGGTATCGGGGCTTCATCTCCACATATTCCCGAACCACCCGAGCCTCGCTTCCCGCAGTTTCTCATCCACTGGGGCCACCCTCACCTTCTCCCAAATAACTTCATTCTTAATCTTATCCAACCTGGTGATCCTGCACATCCACCTAAGCATTTTCATCACCGCAACCTTCATTCTCTGAATATGAGAGTTCTTCATCGGCCAGCACTCCGCCCCATACAATATGACAGGTCTAACCACAACTCTACAAAACCTCCCCTTGAGTTTCTGTGGCACTTTCTTGCCACACAAGACTCCTAATGCAAGCCTCCATTTCGACCACCCTGCCCCTATACGGTGAGTGTCATCCCCGTCGATCTCTCCATCCCCCTGAATCACCGACCCAAGATATCTGAAAATATCCCTCTTGGCGATGACCTGAGATCCAAGCTTCACGTCCCTGCCTACTTCTTCTTTGCTTGACTCGGCGCTAAACGTGCACTCCAGGTATTCTGTCTTAGACCTGCTTAGTTTGAAACCCTTAGACTCGAGAGTCTATCTCCAGACCTCCAACCTCTCATTAACACCGACCCTCGTCTCGTCTATCAAGACTATGTCATCAGCAAATAACATACACCATGGCACATCCCCTTGAATATGGCATGTTAGAGCATCCATCACCAAAGCAAATAAGAGGGTTAAACGCAGATCCTTGATGAATCCCCATAACCACCGGAAAATGGCCTGAGTCGCCACCTACCGTCCTAACCTTAGTCTTAGCTCCATCGTACATGTCCTTGATCACTCTGATGTAGGCTTCCGGCACGCTCTTCGCCTCCAGCACCTCCATAACACCTCCCTTGGGACCTTGTCGTATGCATTCTCCAAGTCGATAAACACCATGTGCTAGTCCTTCTTTTATCCCTGAACTTTTCCATCAATCTCCTAACAAGGTGGATAGCTTCCGTAGTGGAGCGACCCGGCATGAAACCGAACTAGTTCACTGATAGAGACGTCATCTCCCTCACCCTGACCTCAACTATCCGCTCCTAGACTTTCATGGTGTGGCTTAGTAATTTGATATTCCTATAGTTGTTACAACACCGGATATCCCCTTTGTTCTTATACAAGGGCGCCACTGTACTCTACCTCCACTCCTCCGATATCCTCTTAGTCCTGAAGATCACATTGAACAACCTGGACATCCACTCCACTCCTGTCCTACCCATGCATTTCCGGAACTCCACCGGGATTTTATCTGGCCCGGTCGCTCGACCCCTACTCATCCTACGCAAAGCCCCCATGACCTCCTCCACCTTAATGTGCATGCAGTACCAAAGGTCTCTATGACACTCTGAATTCCCCAACTCCCCTAGCTCTATGTATTAACCCCTCCTTGTTAAGCAGGTCTCGAAAGTATGCTTGCCACCTCTGCTTGACTTGAGAGTCCCTCATTAGAACTCTACCATCCTTGTCCTTGCTGCACCTAACTTGGTCTCGATCTCGCGCCTTCCTCTCCCTCACTTTAGCCAACCTGAATAACTTCCTGTCCCCGCCTTTCTCCCCCAATTCCTCGTACATGCGACCAAACGTCGCATTTTTAGCTTCCGTGACCACCAACTTCGCTTCTTTCCTCGACACCTTGTAGCTCTCCCTGTTCACTCTCCTATCCTCCTCGTTCGTGCTCCCTGCCAACTTAGCAAACAGTTCCTTCTTCGCCTCCACTTTTCCTTGGACTACAACATTCTACCACCAGTCACCTTAATGTCCGCTTGAATAGCCCTTGGCTACCCCGAGCACATCTCGAGCTACCTCCCTAACTAGGTTCGCCGTCTCTGACCACATTGCATCTGCTTTCCCAAAACTTCTCCAAGCTCCAGCATCAACTAACCTCCTCTCCAACTCCTGGGCTTTCTCCTTAGTCAAAGCTCCGCATCTAGTATGCGGTCCGTCCCGGGCACCCCTCCTCTTCCTCTTCACCTAGAGGCCGACATCCATCACTAAGAGTCTATGAAGAGTCGAAAGGGACTACCCCAAAATAACCTTGCAGTCCTTGCATAAGCCTCTATTTCTCCTTTTGAGAATGAGGTAATCAATCCGAGTCCTTGCCGCCGAACTTTTGAAAGTAACCAGATGCTCTTCCCTCTTCTGAAATGACGGGTTTGCAATCAAAAGCTCAAAAGCCCTGGCGAAATCAAGTAGCAAAGTGCCTCCTCCGTTCCTAACCCTAAGTCCATAGCCACCATGCACCTCACCATGGCCACCAACATCGGGCCCAATATGACCATTAAAATCCCCTCCAATAACTAACTTCTTTGATTGAGGAATACTACTCACCAACTCATCCTTGCCCTCCCAAAAACGCCTCTTAACCTCCTCATCTAATCCTGCTTGCGGCGCGTACGCGCTGATGATATTAAGGACGCAACCACCAATAACCAACTTAATAGACATTAATCTATCATTCACTCGGCGATGACTTATCCTAAAATTTATTGCTAGACTTATTGAATTTGTGATGTGAAATGTATATACTAAAAAAGCCTATTAGAAAGGAATAAAAACAAACAGGCATCTTAAAAATTGCGACTCAATAGAAAAAGATGTTGAAATTAAGTGCTTGTTTAGATGTAGCATATGGACACTATTGATTAGCATAATTAAATGAAGATATGATTCCTAACAATAGAAGGCGTCAAGGAGTGCAAGAATAATGTCAACAGTTTTTAAAAAGAGGAAATATTTATCTGTATTAAATTTTTTACATCAAGTCAAACAATTTAATTTAGTCAAATTAAGGTAATAAGATTTACGAAATGAATGTAAACCGATGCCATCTTTTATTTATTCATGGACAGGGAATAAAACATCAACCTAGTGTAAAAAGAAAAGAGAGAATTTGCATTTTTTTCTCAATGGTTCTTAATGTAAAACATTATTCTCGTACTAGATGAAAAGCCTAGTGTGAAGAGACATGGAAGAAAGAATTTAAATTATTCTCTTGCTAGGATTCTTAAACTAAAAGCCTAATAGATTTTGGTACTCTTTTATTAAAGTAAATCATGCTTTAATGTGAAGTAAACACATCAATTTTTTATTATAATAATAAAGTTATTCTTTACTTCCTAAAAGTCTCGATCTCCCTTGAAAGCTAAGTTAGCCACGTATCCTAGGCCACAAACTGCAGCTAATAATATTTTTAAGTTTCCAAATATGATGAGGAAAAAAGTGGAAAATTATCTTCTTCATATTTGTAGAAAATACATATGAAAGTAATTTCAGACACATAATATTTCGACTCTCTAGGATGTTAGCTTTATTCATCATTTTTAAAATAAAACAAAAAATAAAAATTCACAATACGAAATTACTGAATTACAATTCATAAATTAGAACTTCTACCCAAATAATATGATACTTTGGTAACTTAAAAGCTTTAAACTTTGTAGGTTATCTTAGTTAGGAAAAAGAATTCGCTATGATGCGTTAATCTTGAAGTAATAATGTAAACAATATCTAGTTGACAGACTACCTATATACAATCAAAATAAATGCTAAATTCAGGCATAACTAATTGTATAAACTCTCACTATTTATTACAGAATAGGAATAAGATTTTTTGAATCCTAGTAGATTTACACATTCTATTAGGTAAAACACATTCAAATAAATCGTTATATATGATATATAATGCATGCCGATATTAGGTTATAAGCTAGTTACTATCATGTTGAGGCAATACTTCAACGTAATATTTTGCATGAGCCTTTAACTCATATTAAGGAACGATAAAATAAAACTATTTTATACATTGAGAAATCTCACAAACTATTTGTTGTTGACATATTGAGAGAAAATGATTAATAAAAGTAAAAATAAAAATAATCGTTTATTAAAAATTATTTTATAATAATTGGTCAAACTTTGGAATGAAGCTCTTCACTTTGAACCAAGATAGTGTATATATCGTTTTAATAAAAATAAATTGAAATAAATATATTTTTTTACTCTATAAAAAAAATAAAATCGAAAATAAATAAATTATAATAAAATACTAAAACGTTACAACATAGGATTACACACTTCATAGTAAAAACTCTATAAATAGTACACTACTCCCCTCATAGTAGTCATCCAGATCCCAAGATTTATTAACACAAGAGAAAAAAACCCAACACTCTTAAACTTTAAGATTGAACAATGGCGGAGCACAAGTACAATCAATTCAAAGGACAACCTCGTCTTCCCAAGTTTGCTGTCCCTAAGAGGTACAATTTAAGGTTGAAACCAGACCTTGTCGCCTGTAAATTCACCGGCGCCCTTGACATCTCCGTTGATGTTGTCTCTGACACCAAATTCATTGTCCTCAATGCTGCTGAACTCTCTGTTGACCCCAAGTCCGTTCTCTTCAAATCCTCAACCAAGGTGATTTTCTTGATTGAACCCTTTTCTTGTTTGAAGCTATCTATCTATCTATCTACATGTATGCCTGTGAGAGAGAAAATAGTTTGATATGTGAGTTTTTTGTTGTTTGTTTTATTCACCAACAAAATGCTTTTCTTGATTGACCCTTTCTGAGATTGAAGCTTTTCGTTGTATATCAAAAGTAGATTGATATCAACGTGATCTTTTTGTTGTTTGTTTTATTGAACATGTGTTTGTTCAGGATTGAAGCTTTATTTTTTTTTAAAATCACAAGTAGTTTGATATGTGATTTTCTTGTTGTTTTGTTTTATTGAACATGTGGTTGTTTTTGTGTGTTATAGGTATTCCAGGCATTGGAGGTGGGGTTGATTGAAGAGGACGAGATAGTAGTTGTGGAGTTTGGAGAAAGTTTGCCACTTGGTGTTGGAGTTCTAAGTATGGCGTTTGAAGGAACGTTGAATGATAGGATGAAAGGGTTTTACAGAAGGTATTGATTTTTCCCATCTTTAGACAGAAGAGCTAAACATTGAGATACTTGGTTTTTAATCTGCTGTAATGATGACTGTTGATTGGCTTTTTCCAAGTATAGATGGTTATTGATTGCTCATGAAACATTTTCATTGTATTGTCATCTTTTATATTTATGAAGGATATCTATCTATTTGTTATACTATATAGGGGTTAGGGCAGATACTGATTAATCCAAGGGTTATACCTACTTCTATAATCTCTATGTGGAAGATACATTGGCGAGGCCCCAACATTACTATGTGGTGGCGTAACTGTATTAGTTCTAGATGTAGCTTGTTGATAAGGGAGCCAATACATCTATCGAACATTTTTATTCGCCTAGCAATTGGTGGTAGTCCTCTAGTGTTTTTAGTTTGGCGACAAAGCAGGAGAGGAAAAGGCTGTGGTTCTGCTTATGTTGTGCCAATGCTCACAAGCGACAACCAAATAGCAAGGGTTTTTTTTAAAAGATTAAGGGTCAGGTGGTCTACTGACAGCAGACTTTCACAGAAAATTTATGTGTTACTTAATTATGATTGCGTTATATTTATGTACATTGCTTAACGGTCTAGAATCCATGTTCACAACCAAGAACTAGAAGGCAATGTTCCTCTACTTTAGAAGTCAACTGACAGGATAATTTTGCGGCTGATCTACGTGTTACGTCATTATGTTTGTGCTACATGTAGATCGCTTAACAGTATTGATTGGTTCTTTGCAGTACCTACGAGCATAATGGGGAGAAAAAGAATATGGCTGTTACCCAATTTGAACCAGCTGATGCCAGGCGTTGCTTTCCATGCTGGGATGAACCTGCTTGTAAGGTATTGCCAGCATTTCATTGTCTTTGGTGTTTCCACGTTCTCTTTGTTTATCTACTCTGTAATGTTAATTGCTATTGGAACCAGCTGGTCGTAAGATATTTAGCTATAAATCCGACAACACGTATGAACTTGATGATCTAATAACTTCTCGTTCTTTTTCTAATCTTTGTTAAGTATTTTATTTGTTCCTTACAAGATTTGGTTTTTTCGGATTTTTCTTCGTCTTGATATGAGCTATCCAGGCCACCTTTAAAATTACACTAGACGTACCATCGGAACTGGTAGCTCTTTCTAACATGCCAGCTGAAGAAGAAAAAGTGACGGGGAATCTTAAAACAGTTCAATATCAAGAGTCTCCAATCATGTCTACATACTTGGTGGCATTTGTGGTTGGCTTGTTCGACTATGTTGAGGATTATACATCTGATGGTACTTATACTGCTCTTAGTGAATATATCTGCGACCATTTTTTGTTTGCTAATTAACATCACTTTGTGCAGGAATTCCTGTTCGAGTATACTGTCAGGTAGGCAAGGCAAATCAAGGGAACTTCGCATTACATGTTGCTGTCAAAACGCTGCCCCTCTTCAAAGAGTATGCATCACTTTCACTATATATGTTTCTCTCGTTTTATTTACAAAAATGGAAACTAATGAAGAAGAGGATCATGGAGGATTAAAACTTGGAAGTTTTTCCCTGACGTAATCCAGGAATTAGTTTCTAAATATTCTTATTGATAATATACCATTATTCCAGCTTAAGTTTCCTTGGTTTGTAGGGGGGAGGGGGGAGTTATAAACAACTGCTTGAAAATGTATTCTAATTTGTAGTAAAACACTCGCAGGTACTTTGGTGCACCATATTCACTACCCAAATTGGACATGATTGCCATTCCTGATTTTGCTGCTGGTGCAATGGAAAATTATGGTCTTGTTACATATAGAGAAACAGCATTGCTTTATGATGATAAGCATTCTGCCGCTGCTAACAAGCAGAGGGTAATGCAAATTTGTTGGAAATTATTTGGCTTCCTATAATACGTGGTATTAAACTGTTTGATTTATATCTTGGACCTGTTGAATAAAATTTGGGTTTTCTTCAGGTTGCAACTGTGGTGGCTCATGAGCTTGCTCATCAGTGGTTTGGGAATCTTGTAACAATGGAATGGTGGACACATCTATGGCTGAATGAGGGGTTTGCTACATGGGTATGCTGCTTTTCTTAGAAGTATATGGTTTTGTTCATTGACTAGATGGGTGAGCTGCACATTTTAATTTTTTCTGACCGGTATTCAGGTGAGTTATTTGGCGACTGATAGCTTGTTTCCGGAATGGAAAATTTGGACTCAGTTTCTTGAAGAGGCCACTGAGGGACTTCGTCTAGATGGGCTTGCAGAATCCCACCCCATTGAGGTATGAAGCAACATTTGTTCCGGTTCTTGTATTGTGCTAAATGCAAGTTGGATTTTTGTGCTTAATCTCCAGTTTTTTGACATCTATTAGTTGGGCTAGCTTTAGAATTATTCTAAAATTCTTATTTTGTCTTACCAGGTTGACATCAATCATGCCGGAGAAATTGATGAAATTTTTGACGCGATTAGTTATAGAAAAGGTGCATCTGTCATTCGAATGTTACAGAGCTATCTTGGACCTGAATGTTTCCAGGTTTGCATTTCCATTGTTTACTATGTTAACATTGTTTTCTATTGTCTTCATTTAGCCCCTTTTTGCTATATTTCTCTCGGCCATTTTGTTGTGTTTTTTTGACATATACTAGTTACCTGTCAAGTACTTGTGTTGGATGATGGAGATGGAAAGTGGGAGGGTGGAATTAGAAAGAAGAACTATATCATTCAATGCAACGATCCCTTTTAACATCTTATCTTTCCTAACTGGTGAGGCATTGTAAAGTATTATTAGTAGAAAATTCAAACGGCTTCTTGACTAAGTTACACTAAAACTTTGCTTGCCCTTAAATCATTACTTATAAAAAGGTGTTTGAATAGGGACGTAATTTAAGAAATTAACAAAGACCTTTGAATGTAAGCCATATATATATATATATATATATATATATGGCGGTGAGAGTTCCACATGTTTTTGCATGTTCTTTCCTTGCAGAAGAATTAACATTTATATCATTACTTAATCAACAAATAAAAACAGAATGAACATTTATATCAAGTCATCCCAAAAAAGAAAGGTGTCATTTTTTTGGGAGGAATGTGTGTCACCCGTGACAGAGGTAGTGTTATATATGAGTCTTCTGAATGCTTGTGATCGTTACTGTGGGAATTAACTGCTATTCTGGTAATAAAGTTAGATTTTGGGATGAGAAAGACTCGTATCTTCAACATTAATTGCATAGTGAGAAAGTGATACTTTGTCTTTTCTATATTCTTGGACTTGATAAATGATATTTCTCCTAATTACTGCAAATTTAAATACTTGACTTTCCAAAGGTAAAATAGGTATTGCTAATCCCATCAAGGTAGTTTAGACTTAAGAGCAGTAGCCAGCACTCAAAATGCTATTCATTGCTTGAATATAGTGACTTAAAGTTATTCCAAATTAAAGTATTCTTTAATGAGTGAATTTAATAAACACAGCAGTGGCCCATGATAATAGCTAAAGTAGTAAATACAGTAACTTTCTCTCTCTAACTTTCTCTCGGCGCACGTTAACGTGGCCAGCTAACTTGCGCCGGCAGCCATGGGAGGGAGGGGGAGACCAAAACGTAACCAACAGAAAAATGCAGTGGATGAAAATAGGTCATCAACTACTAGAAATGCAGTGATGGAATTGTTTGTATCCCCAAAAGGGATACGAATTGAAGAACCAGATGGAAGTTTCAGCTCGAAGAGCATGCAAGCTGTTGAAGAGAACGAAATGGGTGATTTAGCTAGAAAGAAAGGAAAAATGAAAGAAGGAACGAAGACGCCATCTCCAATGGAACAGGGAACTAAAGGAAATGATGGGCGGAGGGAAGAACAAGGAAGTAAAGTAAGATCTAATGCAGTACCATGCACCCCAAACCCTTTGAGAAAATACAAGAGGAGGGAAAACAAAGTGAACTTAAGGTTCAATCATGGGCAAATGTAGTCACAGGGTACGATCTGGGGAAGAAGGGGATGAATTTGAAGTTCATTGTTCCTATTGTTCAAAATGAGGATAAACTGGTGAAAATCGAAGCAGAGGATATAGAACAGGAGACTCAGAAATGGAGAAATGCAATTGTTATCTATGTAATAGGTGATTCTCCTTCGATTGGAGCTATTGATAGGTTTGTGAAGTCAATGGGGAATTACTCAGTAAAACCCCAGATCTACTATCACAAGGAGGACTATTTCATTGTAAGGTTTAGCAATACTGAGGAAAGAGATCAAATACTCTTCTCAGGACCACACACAATCAATAGTTGACCAATAATAATGAAGGCATGGATAATGAAGGCATGGTCGGAGGAGTTCAATTTGCATGATGAGGTTTTGAAGACAATCCCTCTGTGGATTAAGCTACCAAATCTCCCTATTAACCGGTGGAGTATGACAGCTTTGAGCAAACTTGGTAGTGCATTGGGGAATCCAATTTATGCTGATGAATGTACGACAGAAGCAGTGAGAGTGTCTTATGCAAGGATTTTGGTGGAGATGGATGTAACAAAACCACTCCCAAGGCACAGATTAAGCTACTTGATCCTAAGGGGGAAGGAATGGATACAGGTGGTAGAGTATGAATGGGAGCCTAAATTTTGTAACAAATGCTTGAAGATTGGACATGATTGCACTGAGAGCAGGAAACAATTGCAGCAAAAGAAAATTACCAAAGGGAAAATGGCTTGTGTCAGAGTGGATAAAGAATCAAAAGAGGTAGATGAAGCAAAAGAGGGATCAGGAATAGCAAGGAAAGATGCTGAACAAGGGAAGGAAGATGAACAAAATAATGAAGAAGGCTGTATAACTGTAGTAGGGAAATCTGCAATTAGAACAGGTGCAACAAAACAGAAGGAGAATCAGAATAGCTTGATGAATGATCAGAGTGGTGATGGTGATGGTGCAGGAACCAGTCAAAGTAGTAAGCAAGGAGAGCAGGGGTATTATCAACAACAACAACAACCCAGTATATTCCCACAAAGTGGGGTCTGGGGAGGGTAATATGTAGACATGCCTTACCTCTGCCCGCTCAGGCAGAGAGACTGTTTCCAATCGACCCTCGGCGCAGGGAGGGGTATTATCATTATACTTATTTCATTCCTGTATGAGTGTCTTAACATGGAATGTTAGAGGGTTGAATAAAGCTTATAAGCAGAAAGAAGTAAAGGAGTTTATAAGAAGTAATAATAAGGCTATAATAGCTATTGTTGCGCATATAGTTAAAGCTGTGAAAGAAAATGATGTAATAAGGAAAATAACTCCAAAATGGGAATGGATTACTAATGTTGGGACAGGGTAGAAAGGGAGAATTTGGGTAATATGGGATCCTAGAATGTATATATTTGAGTTACTAGAAATAGATGAACAGTTTATACATGGACAGGTATTACTTTGATCCCTAAAGTTAAAAATCCAACTAATATCAAAGATTTCAAGCCTATATCTTGCTGTATAGTGATCTACAAAATTATATCCAAGGTGCGAACTAGAAGGTTGCAGAGTGTTATGGATAACTTGGTAGATAATTCTCAAGCTGCTTTTGTACCAGGAAGAGCAATTACTGATAACATTATTCTGAGCCATGAACTGATCAAAGGATATGGGAGGAACGGTGTGTCTCCAAGGTGTATGATGAAGCTTGACATGCAGAAGGCTTATGACTATAGAATGAGATTTCATGGAGCAGATGATGCATGCTTTAGCTTTCCTAGGACGGTTTGTAAAGTGGATAATGGAGTGCATAAGGACTGTGTCATATACTATACTGATCAATGGAGTCCAGACAAGACCTTTTGAAGCACATAGAGGGTTAAGCTAAGGGGATCCACTATCCCCTTATCTTTTTGTGCTTGCAATGGAGTACTTGACAAGGAGACTTGAAAATGTTCAATGATGAACCAGATTTCAACTACTATCCCAAGTGTGCAACGATGCAAATCTTGCAACTTGGTTTTGCTGGCGATTTGTTACTTTTTTGCAAGGGAGATCTTATATTGGTGCAACTAATGTTCAAAGCATTTCAAGAATTTTCAATGGCTGATTTAATTGGGAATTCAAAAAGGAGAGTTACCTGTAAGATATTTAGGAGTTCCACTCAGCACAAAGAGAATATCAGTCGCTTAATGCCTACGATTGACAGAATAGTAGGAAGGATAACTTCATGGACAACAGGAGGATACAACTTATAAAGAGTGCTATTATCAATGCATACCTACCGGGCACAAGTTTTTGTGATGCCAAAGAAGATTATAAAATTAATAGAAGCTATATAGGAGTTTTCTATGAACATGGGGCAGTAGTGTATCCAAAGAAAGCATTACTAGCACGGGAGAAGATGTGTATGCCAAAGACATCTGTTGGTTTCAATATTATGAACATAGCATTGCGGAACAAAGCTGCAATATGCAAGCATTACTGGGATTTATGTCGAGAGAAAAACAAGCTGTGGATTCAATGGATACATAGCTACTATATTAAAGGGAAGAGAGTCTGGGGAGTACAGGTGAAACAAGCATCCTGGATTGTGGGGAAAATATTAAAGGCAAAGGATACTTTTGAAGGTGCAGGTTTCAGCTATGAGGAAGTGAAGAGAAGTAACAAATGCAACATTAAAACAATCGATCATCGATTGAGAGGTAAATTTTCTAAGGTAAACTGGAGGAAAATCGTGTGCCAGAATGTAGGATGTCCAAGATGGACATTCATATTAACAATGGTAGCTCATGGTAGATTATATACAAAAGATAGGTTGCAGAACTGGAGATTGCAAGTTGAAGATGAATGTGTGCTATGCAAGAATGATAGAGAAAGTATCCAACACTTATTCTTTGAGTGTGAATATTCTAAGGCTCTATGGACAAAGCTACTGTATTGGCAAGGTGTTAGTAGAAGCATACAAGGATGGGATCAAGAATTAGCTCAGGCAATCTGTTTTAGCAAGAGGAAGAAGCCAAATTCAGAATTGTTTAAGATGACTCTAGGTGCGGTTGGGGAAAATAGAACTCTGGTATTCGTAGGCGGTAAGAGGGATAGTGGCCGCGGTTGGGGATGGTAGTATAAGGTTATGTCCTCGGGGGGTGGGGGTGGGGGTGGGGGTGGGGGTAGGAGTGGGCAGGGGGTAGGGAATGGTTCTGGGGGCGGCTCGAGAGGCAAGGGTAGTAAGGGGTTAGCGGACGTTTTGCGCTTAAGAATAGGGTCGTGGAACGTAGGCACCCTGACTGGTAAGTCCTTGGAGCTGGCAAAAGTTCTTCAGAAGAGGAGGGTCAACATAGCTTGTTTGCAGGAGACTAGGTGGAAAGGGTCGAAGGCGAAGAATGTTGACGGAGCTAAGCTATGGTACTCTAGGTCCGTGAAGGATAAGAATGGAGTAGGTATCTTAGTGGACAGGGACCTTCGGGAGTCCGTGGTCGAGGTTAGGCGAGTGAATGATAGGTTAATGTCTATCAAGTTGGTTATAGGTGGGTGCGTCCTCAATGTCATCAGTGCTTACGCGCCTCAAGCAGGATTAGAGGAGAAGGTTAAGAGGCGCTTTTGGGAAGGCTTGGACGAGCTGGCTAGTAGTATCCCTCTATCTGAGAAGTTAGTTATTGTAGGAGATTTTAATGGCCACATTGGTGCCGATGCTGGGGTTATAGTGAGGTGCATGAGGGCTATGGGATCGGGGTCAGAAACGGAGGAGGCTTTTCTCTGCTTGATTTCGCCAGGGCTTACGATCTTTGGATTGCGAACTCGGCTTTTCAGAAAAGGGAGGAACACTTGGTTACTTTCAAAAGTTCGGTAGCAAAGACTCAGATAGACTACCTCCTCATCAGACGAAACAATAGAGGGTTGTGCAAGGACTGTAAGGTCATCCCGGAAAAGTGCCTCTCGACTCTCCATAGACTCGTAGTGATGGATGTCGGTATATGGGTGAAGAGGAAGAGAAGGGGCACCCGGGGCCGGCCGAGGATTAGGTAGGGAGCCTTGACTAAGGAGAATGCCCTGGAGTTGGAAATGAGGTTAGTTGATGGAGGTGCCTGGAGAAGTTCTGGGAAGCGGATGCTATGTGGACTGCGACCGCTAATCTGGTCAGGGAGGCAGCGCGAGATGTGCTCGGAGTAGCCAAGGGATATTCAGGCAGGCATCAAGGTGACTGGTGGTGGAACGAGGCCGTCCAAGGAAAAGTGGAGGCGAAGAAGGCGGCATTTGCTCGGATTACGGAGAGCTCGAGCGAGGAGGAAAGGAGAGTGAACATAGACCGCTATAAGGAGGCGAGGAGGGAGGCGAAGTTGGCGGTCACAGAAGCGAAGAATGCAGTGTTTGAGCGCATGTACGAGGAATTAGAAGAGAAAGGAGGGGACATGAAGTTGTTTAGGTTCTGATTTCGGAATCAAATTGTATCTTATATCAAATTTTATTCTAGTTTTGGTTCTGATTTCGGGAATCAAATTGTATCTTATATCGAATTTTTTCATCCGTTGTGGTCAAAGTACCCAAAAGTGTTTGACCATATCCGGTACGGATCCCATACCCACACCCATACTAGTGTCGTGTCAACACGGGTGCGGCACCTAAACTGAAGTGTCGGAGCAACTTAGGCAATAACAACCGCAAATCAGCGGACAATGAGCGGCAATTCCACGGATATGTATGATGGCGCTAAGGTGAGGATTAGGACGGTGGGTGGCGACACAGACCACTTCCCGGTGGAAATGGGGCTTCACCAAGGATCGGCGCTTAGCCCCCTCCTATTTGCTTTGGTGATGGATGCTCTAACTCGGCATATCCAAGGAAACGTGCCATGGTGTATGCTATTCGCTGACGATATTGTCTTAATAGACGAGTCGAGGGAAGGTGTTAACGAGAGGTTGGAAGTTTGGAGACAGACCCTCGAGTCAAAGGGTTTCAGACTAAGCAGGTCTAAGACTGAATACTTGGAGTGCAAGTTTAGCTCCGAGCCGAGCGAAGTAGGAGCTAGTAGGGACGTGAAGCTTGGTTCTCTGGTCATCACCAAGAAGGACAGTTTCAGATATCTTGGGTCGGTGATCCAGGGGGACGGAGAGATCGACGGGGATGTCACTCACCGAATAGGGGCTGGGTGGTCGAAATGGAGGCTTGCGTCGAGAGTCTTGTGTGACAAGAAACTGTCACAGTATCTCAACGGAAAGTTTTATAGAGCTGTGGTTAGACCAGCAATGCTGTACGGGGCTGAGTGCTGGCCAATGAAGAACTCCCATATCCGGAGAATGAAGGTAGCGGAGATGAGGATGCTCAGATGGATGTGTGGGCACATCATGTTAGATAGTGTGAGGAATGATTATTCGGGAAATGGTAGGGGTAGCCCCAATGGATGAGAAGATGCGAGAAGCGAGACTCAGGTGGTTCGGGCATGTGCGGAGGAGAAGCCCCGATGCACCGGTGAGGAGTTGCGAGCGGTTGTCGGTAGTTGGCGCGAGTCGTGGCAGAGGGAGGCCCAAGAGGTATTGGGAGGAGGTGATTAGGCGGGACATGACTATTATGCGGATTTCCGAGGACATAGCTCTTGATAGGAAAGTTTGGAGGTCTAGTATCAAGGTTGTAGGTTAGGGACTCCTATTATTTCGCGGGATAGGGATGGGTCGGGGGGGTGGAGGGTTCCCGATAGGTTAATATCTCTGTGAGTACTCCTAGAATTGCTAATGCCTTTTGTTCATGCTTGTTGCTTTGTTTACTTTGCCCTTTTATATGTCAGTTTTTTGTGGTTTATTCTGGAGTCACTAATGTTTTTTATTTTTGTTTTGTTTTTGTTTTTTTCCTTTTCTCGATCTTTGTCGATTGGAAACAGCCTTTCTGCCCTATCGGGTAGGGGTAAGGCCTGCATACATATTACCCTCCCCAGATCCCACCCTGTGGGACTATACTGGGTAGTTGTTGTTGTTGACTCTAGGTGCAGCTGTGTACTATATTTGGCAGGAACGAAATAGTAGAATTTTTCAAGCCAAAGAAAGAAAATGGGAACTACTTTGTAACTGGATAGTACAAGAGATCCATTGTAGAAACAACAAATGTTTAGGTTCTTTGTTGAGTAGATTGGATTGGTATCCCTCTAATGTATGAATTATGGGAAGGAAGGGGAGGGGATGCATAGGAATATAGGTATGAAATGTAAGGGTTTTTTCTGATTTGATTGTAAATATTTTCCCTGGTAAATAGAATTTTAATTACCAAAAAACAATAAATACAGCAGTGAATGCAGTACATATGTCTATAGAAGTCCTCCTGAAAGTGATGTTTTCTTTTCTGGTGATAATTAATCAGATACTACTATTGACCATCATTTTTAAAGCAGCAGCTATTAGTTTGTCAAAAGAGAAACTTCACTATCGCGTATCTCCTCATTGACCATCCTTCTAAATTATATGACCTAGATTTTCTTTCCAGAATATGATGTAGAAGCCATTGTTGATTTTTGAGCTCATTACACTACATGTAATGTGGCTATTCTGTAAATACCACCAGCATATGCTTATTGCTGGGAATAATATGAAATTTCACTTTATAGATTAAATAAAGATTTTCTTTCCAGTATATCATGTAGCTGTTGCTTGCTTATAAGGGACTGAGGAATTTTTCTCTTCTAATTTTTCGTGAAACCAGAGGGCACTTGCTTCATACATAAAAAAATATGCTTGCTCAAATGCGAAGACAGAGGATTTATGGTCTGTCCTTCAGCAGGAGTCTGGTGAACCTGTGAACAAGTTGATGAACTCCTGGACAAAGCAACAAGGTTACCCAGTCGTCTCTGTCAAAATAAAAGACCAAAAGCTGGAATGTGACCAGGTTATCTTGTTTCTAAATACATATTTCCATTACCCAAGTCTAGTCTTCTCAATACTAACTTGTGTTTCTGTGCACCAGACACAATTTTTACTGAGTGGTTCTCATGGTGACGGGCAATGGATTGTTCCATTAACACTCTGCTGTGGCTCTTATGAAGCTCGTAAAAGCTTCTTAATGCAAGAAAAGTCAGAAGCCCTTGATGTAAAGGACTTATTAAGCTCATCTTCATCTAAAGGCAATCCCTGGATAAAAGTTAACGTGGACCAAACAGGTTTTTATAGAGTTAAATATGATGACGAGCTATCAGCTAGACTCAGATATGCCATAGAGAGCAAGTGTTTATCAACAAATGATAAATATGGTAATAATTACTGCTTTTTGTGAAGTTCAATATTTAATAATTAAAATCGACTATTGATGGGGTTATGTTATCCTGAACAGGCGTTTTAGATGATTCATATGCCTTATCTATGGCTTGTCATCAGTCTTCGTCGTCTTTGCTTGCCTTGATGGCTTCTTTCAGGGAGGAGCTCGACTATACTGTTCTGTCAAACCTGATAAGCGTAATTTCTCTACGCTATAGACCTCTTTTAGGTATTAGTTCGGTCACTCCAAAACTAACTGTTTCCCCTTCTTTGCTTCTTCATGCAGATAAGTTACAAAGTTTCAAGAATTGCAGCTGATGCTGTTCCTGACTTGAAGGATCACATAAAGTTGTTTTTCATCAATCTTTTCCAGTTTTCTGCAGAGTATGTTACTTCTTTTTTGAAACTACAAAGCATGTTACCTTATCTTTGTATTTTTGGTCATCGTTCACGATGCAGTTCACAGGGGAAAGAAATCCTGAAACAGTGTAAAAGAAAAGAGAATGGCACATAGTTGGGGTGATTCTACTTTTAATGTTATAAACATAGATAGGTGAATGTCTAACAACTAAAGCCATTGGATATAGCAGAGAGCAACATAAATCGGGACAGAATTATGCCTGATCTGGCTTTCTTGACATTCACGGCTCAACTCGATGATAAGAAAATGAATTTCTATTCTCCAAGACTTGTTCCTGATAAAAAGATTTAGAACTTGCATCTTGTTGTCTTTTGTCTAGTAGCTCAAATTCTAAGTTAGGAGGACTTGGGAGCTGTTTATAATCACTGAAATCATATTAGAGATATAGTTTCCTTCTAACTAGATATCTTCTGCTTACCTATCTAGAAACAAGAAATCTGCTGCCAGTAATGCTTCTCCAAAAGAATGAACGGGTAAACTGGAGTGCTACAAATTGGTCATGTTACCTTTTATTCATCTCACAAACCTGGAATTAGATATCAGAAATAAAAAACTTTTGAGCAAAGGAAAACGTGTCCATAGAGTTGGAAGAGGGAATTTAGTCTCAAGGCTCCCAGTTGAAACTAGACACTCGACCATTAATCTCATATTCCAGTGTGGCACAAAAGGTTTGCTTCTAATTGAACTTCCCTTTATCGACAGGAGACTTGGTTGGGATCCTAAACAAGGGGAAAGCCACCTTGATGCCATGTTGAGAGGGGAGCTTCTGAATGCTCTGGCTGCCTTTGGACATGACGAAACAATAAATGAAGCAATCAGGCGCTTCCACATATTTTTGGACGACAGAAACACAGCTGTTCTTCCTCCTGACTTGAGAAGGGTAACTACAATTGAATATATAATAACTCAAAATTCATTCTTCTGTACCTTACGCAGATTCTAATCCCTCCGTCCATCTGCAGGCTGTTTATGTAGCTGTGATGCAGCGGGTGAATAAATCAGATAGATCAGGGTTTGAAGCTCTTTTAAGAGTTTACCGAGAGACTGACCTCAGCCAGGAAAAGACACGGGTTTTAAGTAATCTATCAACTCATGCGAATTATGAAATTAAATGTCTTGATTATGAAACGGTATGTCCAACCAATAAGTGCATTCTCTTGTTCTATAGGTTCATTGGCATCTTGCAAGGACCCCGAAATTATCCTTGAAATTCTCAACTTCTTGTTATGCTCTGAGGTATTCTTGATTTTTACATGGCACTGGATTATCTCTCTCTATCTCTTTGTGCACAGAGTGTGTATTTTGTTTCAACAAAATGTTCGAAGAGTAATCTGTGCTTGGAAATTTTAGGTACGGAGTCAAGATTGTGTTTACGGGCTTGCAGTTAGTTTAGAAGGCCGCGAAACTGCTTGGAAATGGTTGCAAGTGAGTACTCCCTTTCCTAGAAATAGTGCATTCCTCGAGTTATTTCTTTTATTACTATTTCCTAATAAGATACCTTTGAAAAATGTTCATTGTAAGTTGTATTAAATTGTTATTTGTAAAAACATAGGCTGTAAGACTGAGGAATTCACTTTAGTCCAAAGTGCAATTATTCAGGAGGAGGAAGTGCAACATGTTATAAAATTACTAGTGCCAAATGCTGCATTTCGTAACCATTGCTCAGAAAAATGCAATGAGGCATGATTCTTGGTTTTTCGTCTTCTAATAAATTGTTTGAATACAGGACAAATGGGATCATATCCACAAGACTTACGGCTCTGGATTCCTATTAACCCGCTTCATCAGTGCAACAGTCTCTCCGGTTTGTTTCTGCTCCTTTGCCATCTTTCTCTAGCATTTGCATGCAGTTGCTTACTATTTTATTATAAGACAACATGATTCAAAAGCTATATCTATTGCTTCTGCCTTGTTGTTTAATCACAAGAAGCATGGAAAACAACTTTTATGAATTACTCATTACATATTGTCTTTGATCTTTTGGCTCAATCTTTCTTTTCTTCAGTTCTCATCCTATGAGAAAGCAAAAGAAGTTGAGGAGTTTTTTGCTAGCCGCACCAAGCCTTACATTGCAAGAACTTTGAAGCAGAGCATCGAGAGGGTTCACATTAATGCAAACTGGGTTCAGAGCATTCAAAAGGAGAAGAATCTTTCTGAGGCAGTGATGGAGCTAGCGTACAGGAAATACTGAAGTAGCTGTTGTTGAAGTTAGTGTCGCCTTTAGAGAGTTTCTAGTTTCCATCAATAAGTTAATTATGGTACTTCTTTTAAATGGTTATATGTCTGAAGAAATGAAAACAGAGGGAGTACTCTGATGATCCTTTGTTGATCAAACTATAGGCAATAGGTTACATATTTAATGAATCGGTATGGTTGATTTTGAACTGGTTTTGTTGTGCTCAGATGAACCAGGTCTAATGTATGAGCAACCAAAATGAGATATCGTTTAATTAAATAGACGTTAGTGTTTCTGTTTGGAGCTCAATATTTACTACCTCATACTTGATAATTAGCCTATGCATGCAATATTTCAGGGAATTGGATAAGACTCCAAGCATTACTGTGCATTGATTAGCATATTTGCGCAGTTCCAGTTTACAAGTCACTTGGCTTGTCCTACTAAGCTCTTTGTGGTGGCTTGACATTTTCATATCTCACATTTTGTTATTGTTTGACTCAAAATATGTTAAAACTCTTTTTAAGCAAATCAATCAAAGAGATGAAAGGGGTAAATCATAGTCGGAGATAAAATCCCTATGATTGTTTTAATAATCGGAACAAGAGAGAGAGAAGGGGAGAGGGAGAGGGAGAGGGAGAGGGAGGGGGAGAGAGAGAGAGAATCAGTTTTTTTATTACCAGTTATTTCTCTATTATAAGGCTCGGATCCCCTTTATATAATGGGGGGATCCAAGCTCAGTCCTTAGAGCAACGACGTTAGTATACTTTATAGCGGAGCCGATGACAGGTCGAGGTCGTTCCTCCTCTTACCTAGAGGTCGTTCCCTCATGCCGACTCGTAAACCTTCAGTGGTTGGTCATGTTACCGGTTGGACGTGATTGGTCAAATTCGACACCATACAGTTAGTCCCTCCGCACGTCGGGGTCGCAACGAGATGCATCATTGATGGGCGGAATCAACGCTTCTGTCAGGGAGAGTTTGACTTATTGACTTTATACGACGTGACTGGTGCGAGGCGACAATCATTCCTGTCGGAGCGTTGAATTAGAACTTTGCCTTGGGTGACGTCAACGTTCATATGCGTCATCATTATGCGTGTTCTCGAGGTAAAAAAGAACTGACGCTTTGGCGCTTGGTTTCTCGCGTTGATTTGAAATCTGACTCCTCGATTCTGGCGCCAGCCAACCCTATAAATGGGGGGAGGTTTAATTTTGTTGAAGAACTTTTGGTCATTCGTGAGAACTTCCCAACCCTCTTTTATTGATTTTCGTGTTTCTGTACTTTTCGTTCTTGACCAGAGGTTTTTCTTCTTCTTCATTTCTTTTCGCGTGATCTTTTTCGAACGAAAATATGCCCAAATCTTGTTCGCACCAAAGAAAAAGTTTTTGAGGTTGCTCCGTCGAATGCACCTACCTCCTCTGATGGTGGGGAGATTGTGAGCACGTGATTTTTGCCTTACCTGAGAAGTACTCCCAGAAAATTCAAAATAAAAATAGTTTCGTGTTGGGCATGATTTTTGGGATTTTGTGTTATTTTATCTTTTTGTGTGCATGTTTATTTATTTAAATTAATAAAATACAAAAAAAAATATATACATTAGGTTTTGCATTTTTAGTGTTTGATATCAAAATTATGTGATTTACATTTTTTAGGTGATATGTAATTATGTAGGATAATTGTAGTGGAAAATGTAATTGTGTTACAAGTTAATATATATATAATATATATATATATCTATATATATATACATATACATATATATATATATATATACATATACATATATATATATATATATATATATATATATATATATATATATATATATATATATACATATATATATGTATATATATATATATATACATATATATGTAATATATCATGGAGTCTAATATTAAAGAGATAGAATTGGGCCACTTTATAATTAAACCCCAAGCCCAAAAGCCAAAATAATCCCAGCCCAGTCCCCCAGCCTAGCGCCCAGCCACCCCGCCCGGTCCAATAAGTGTCAAAATAATCCCAGCCATCCATGAACTTTGATCCAACGGTCAAGATCAACTCACCCCTTTTAATATACCAAAAACAAAAAAGCCCCCCCCAAACCCTTGCTCCCCCGCTTCAGTCGCACAAACAGGACCCCTCGTGTATATCTCTCACCAAAACCCTAGCCGCCGGACCACACCTCGCCTGAAACCCGGCGGCAAGGCCTCGCCGGCCGTCCACAACCACGCCACACAACCGCCTCACCCCCTACTCTTCGAATCCATCTTCATTTTATCTCAAATCATTCCCAATCCTCTCGAATATTAGTTTAAAGAACCGGACAAGAACCCTAAAATCCAAGTGCTAAAATTCGTCCGATTGGGTAAAGACTCGGAGTCTAATAGACCTTAATCGGAGTATTTTCGGTTGAAAATACTTCGATTAAGTTCTTTTCCACTTCAAAAGTCCAAGTTCGAGTTGAAGACGGGTCCGAGGTCCGTTCAAGTTTGGGTATTCATCTTGCGCGGTATTTCTCCTTTCTTATTTCATTTTGTTAAGCTTGTGAATTTTTATCTTTGTGTTTTTCTTTTATTCTTCTGTTTTCATCTCCAATAAGACCCCTTTATTTGGTCGACCAACTTGGTTCTATTTGATTGTATGATAATAATTGTAATTGAGTGCGTATGCAATTCGATTATCAAAGTCGCACCATGTTCCTATATTAACCCGTGTTCTGCCGAGGCACTGTGGAGTCCGAAACACTGCTGAATCGAAATTTTATCCAGTCGACTGTGTGTTATCGATTCTAGGTGTTATAATCGATTAAACGAATATCGTCGAATAGTTATAAATGTTGTTTAGAGCAGTAGGACATTAGTGTTAATACCGATCAATTCCATGTTTGAACTTCTGTCGAATTGAAGATTGAATTGTAATGTTTCGAATTAGGAATTCGAATTGGTTATAGCTGATTGGTATCGATGTTGGATTCTGAGTTAATGAGGGTGTTTGGATATAGTGTGTGATTGATGTAGGTTGGAATGGTGTAATTGAAAGGGGTAAGGCATCAAGACTGCTGGTGGAACCTGCTGTACAGCAGAGTGCACCACCAGCTGTCTCCTGTTATTAATTAACTAAAGCCCATGCTTAAGCACAACTTAGTGGCTGAAACAGAGGCATTAAGACTGACAGAGCATGGTCTGGCAGAGATAGGAGTGGGCAGGGTAATAGTTAATTAGTGGCAGGTATTCTGGAGGGGTTTTTAGCTATAAATGTAGCATCAAACTGAAACTATAAGGGGAGAACACTGGAGAGTAATAGCTGGAGAGAAAAATAGGCAGCAGAGACATTTTTGATATACACATACAAAGTTACAGATAGGGAGAGCAGGGAGTTAAGAAAAACAGGGAGGACAAGATTGAAACCAAGATACAGAGAGAAAAAGGATAGAGAAGTCACTGTTTCATTGATTTTTTGGCTACTGTTTCGTGTGCTTTGATTCAATAGCTGAGTGTTTTGGCCATTTGGTTGCTTGTTGTTCTTGTGTTGGTGGTGTTGTGCCATTGTTGTAGCTGGTTCAGTGGTTGAGGGCTGTGGTAGTTCCAGTGATTGCTGTTGGCCGTGTGTATTGTTGTTGCTGTTGGTATCCAGTGATTGCTGTTGGCCGTGTGTATTGTTGTTGCTGTTGGTATCCAGTGATTGCTGTTGGCCGTATGTATTGTTATTGTCTGCTTAAATCAGAGAAGCATTTTGTAAATCTGAGGGGCAGCCTCTTTTCCATTAGGGGTCGTTTGGTAGGATGCATTAGGTAAAATAATGCATGCATTAGCTTTGTGTATTAGTAATACTTTGTTTGGTACATTTTTTGAACCTATGCATTAGTTATACACCCTATTTGGTATATCCTATGCATAACTAATGCATAAGAAACCATGGTATTAACGTTCCAGGTACACATCTCTGTTATTGTAATTCCTTGGTTCGAAAAGAATGAAGTTTGAAGCTTATGCTTAAAGTCTATTGGATCATGTAGTCGTCCCAAGTTCTTATATTTGGTTACGTTCTGTTATTCTTTGATTAAGTTGGTATTGCTAGTTTTGTTATGGAAAATGTAGCTAGACCAAAGATACACTATCATTAGATATGCGCGTAAACCCGAATTAGTCTATCGTATCTCTGTTCAATCTTCTCTACTCATGTGGGTAATCTCCAAATCTGTTAAATGTTAGATCTTATGTTAAAAGCAAGATTAGCTAGGGAGTTATTACTCAACTGAATGACGTAATTAGATTAAAAGAGTCGGGGGTGCATTTCATGTGACCCGACCCCAATTTCGGGCAAGAGTAAATAAAGCATGTCATGAACCACAGGCGCATTTCATGCGATGTGGTTCGTAGCGAGTTTTAAACAATTTGGAATCAACTCCTAAGTAAAATACAGTGGGATGTAGTTCTCTTTAGATTTGAATCAAAGGTGCGCCTCGCCCAATAGTTACACTAATCGCACAACCTTCATAAAGGTACATATAAAATACTTAGATTTTGAGATGCGTCGCTTCTTAACGAATATCACGCCCTTCTCAACAGTGTAAATAAGTAGTCGATCCGGGCGCATATCTTAGTTCTGTCTTCTTAAATACGGGTGTGCATTTCATGCGACCCGAATCCAAACCCCGAAATGTTGAATAAGAATATGTCGAGGATCCGGGTGCATTTCATGTGACGCGATTCGAAAGCATATTTTTAAGCAACTTTCTCTTTCGTAAATCATAACCAATAATAAAAGCGGTAAAGGGATATTAACTTGCACTAAGTACATAATTGTAAAAAGCAGATAGATAAGCCAAACACGACAGCTGAGAGACCGTGCTAGAACCACGGAATTCGGGAATGCCTAATACCTTCTCCCGGGTTAATAGAATTCTTATCTGGATTTCTGGTTCGCAAACTGTTAAATAGAGTCAAACCTTTCCTGGATTCGGGATTTAACCGGTGACTTGGGACACTATAAATCTCAAAAGTGGAGACTCTGAATCTCTTAATAAATGAATTCCGTTTCGATTGTCCTTTAATTGGAAAAACTCTTTGCATCCTTGCGGGTGCGTAAAAAAGAGGTGTGACAGAGATGGAAGTGGAAGAGGATATCAGTCCTCTCACGATGGAAGCTTTGTTACCGAGGCATTCCTCGCCTAGATGTGATTTCAACAAGGATTCCATAGTTCCAGCTCCGGTGCTTTATGAGATGGGACAGAACCACTTGGATGACCTCTACGCAATATACGACATTCCAGACCACGTAGAGATGGTCCCGGCGGGGGAGGACCACGTCGACGTTCATAGGCCGGGATATTGTGCCTTTTATGAGTACCCCTTCTTGATAGGCTATGGTCTTCTTCTTTTTCCCTTGGCGGAGGAGTTCTGCAGATTCTACCACATCTGCTCGGCTCAGTATATGTCGTATACGCTTAAAGTAGTGCTTCTATTATTGACCAAATATGCAGCGTTGGCCGGATGTGGCGTCTCCGTTCATCATCTCTTGCACTTATTCACAGCCGGTTTCCTCAGAGGGACAATGTTGCACTTAAGGATGTGTGGTACAAAGGGATTGGTGGTTGGAACCGATGACCGGCGGAGCCGTAAATTCAGGCACAAATATTTCTTTGTCAGGACCGAGCATATGGTCTCCAATCCTATCGGATTTCAGAAAGATGGAACAAAATACGTAAGTGCCGTAGCTCATCTAGTTCTCCGCTTCACGTTGTTATCGTAGTTCCAACTTTCATATTACAGCCATGGCTCGTCCGCCCCAGCCCGTTATCGGGCTAAGAAGCTGGGTCGCCGGCCTGCAGCCTCACGCGAAGGAAACCCGGACTTGTCCTGCCTTCATTCAACGTTATGGCCCTCAAGTTTCTATAGGTAAACTTCTGATTTTTCTTCGTCGGTTAGACGACCTTGCCTAACTGCGATTTTGTGGTAATAGGTCGAGGTGCTTCCAGGAAGAAGGCGTCAGTCCCTACTTTCGTGTGTCCTGCTACCACCGCGGACGCTCGTGATATTCAATGAGAGTCTATTCGCGGGGATCATTCTCTTACACCCTATCAGGGAGCTACATCCGAGGCTGTGGCCATAGGGGAGCCAACTTCGTTGACGAATCTTCTCATGGCGAGGAGCCACCCGAAAGGAAAAGGAGAACACTAAAGATGTGTAAAGGGGTGGATGTTGAAGTTAACGACGGTGGAACATCTCGGGTGGCCTTGGCGCCCATATTTATGGCCGATGATATTCGGTCAGGGAGGTCGGCACGTGAGGAGAGAGCCAACCCAAGGGTTAGCTCGGCGCATCCCGCTGAGAAGGGTTTGTCGACTAATTTTGGTGGGCCTGACGTGGAAGCCAATAAATCGGGTTTCGATGTTGCCCCTGAGGATGTAAACGAGATGTGGAGGCGACAACGGATGGATCTGCCCATCATATAACAATCCCTAGGAATTGCAACTTGCTGCTGAATAGCGAGCAGGCCACATCATCGCTTACCCTGTTATGTGCCGCCCCTGAGAGTGGGATGCTCAGGACAATGAACGAGGTGGAGCTATCTCGGAAGGTTGCCGACATGGCTTTACAGGTAGGTTTCATCAACTCACCGCTCTTTCATTGCTCATTATAGGATGGGTACGAAAATATGCTTAATTTTGTTCTTCTCTTTTTTAGACCCTCGTCCTGGAGGTGGAGAGAGACCGTTGTGAGCGGAAGAGGACGAACCTCTATAAGAAGGTGTTGAGGAAGTATCGAAAATGTCGTGCTAAGAACAAAGTGGTGGCTGATCTCTATCGTCAGGACCCCGAGTTCCAAGTGTTCCACGAGTAGCTTAAGGAGAGGGAGGCCCAGTTGGAATGTAGGGGGGCGAAGCTGGAGGAGACAGGTGGGGAGCTTGTGAGGGTCGTTGCTCGTAACAGTGAGCTGGAGGCTCTCCTTAGGGCGAAAGATGATGAACTCGCACTAACTAGAGGGGTGGTTGCAGCGAATGCCGACTTGTAGCAGAGGTTGGCAGGTCTGACCACTGAGCTTGGTGTTAAAATGGTGGAAACCGACATACTTAAGGGAAGCTAAGTGCTAACGCCGATGAATTGGCCACGTCACAGAGGCAAGTCTCTCCACCGAGGTCTGAGGAAGCGGGATGCCATTCTCGGCCCTCCTCGTCTCTTCCCCCATCTGGTTGGGGCCCTCATTGTAGTGCCTATGAAATGTGGGTCTATGCAGAGGCTCGAATTGATATATACAGAGCTTTACACGTAGAGGGACAAGCGATGTAGGCGGAGGTTGAGGTGGTGCGAAAAGAAGCGCACACAGCTCGTGAATCATGCGGGTATTAACCCGACTCTCCTGATGGGGAGGATGCTACTTCCGAGGATGTCGATCGCATTGACTCTGATGCATGGTATGAGGACGCTTATCCCACAAGGGGTGGAAGTTAGTTTAAGCTTGTTTATTTTTGCTTCCGCGCCTTTTTTGGCTGTGTGGTGTACTAAAATCCGTCCATGTGGACGAATGTATATAATTTTTGTAGTAATAAAAACTTTGGTTTTTGTCGCTTCGTCTGTTTGTTGCTTCTCCCTTTTGTTGTTTTTGTTTTATACTTAGACTTTGCGGATATTGCCTTTAGGAGATTTCATCGTGGTTCGAACGAGATCGAACAGATGTCTATAGACTTAGCCATTATGATGTTGCTTTGGCTATCCTCGAAGTGGTAACCGTCATGGTTCGAATGAGGTCGAACAATGTCGATGTCCTTAGCCGTTAGGATGTTTCTTAGACTATCGTCGTAGTAGTATCCGTCGTGGTTTGAACGAGGTCGAACAATATCAATGGCCTCGGTCGTTAGAATGTTGCTTCAACGAGGTAACATCCATCATGGTTTGAACAAGGTCGAACAATGTCAATGTCCTTAGCCGTTAGGATGTTTCTTCGATGGTTCGAACGAGGTCGAACAATGTCGATGGCCTTAGCTGTTAGGATGTTGCTTCGACTATCATTGAACTGGTATCCGTTGTGGTTCGACCGAGGTAGAACAATGTCGATGTCCTTAGTCATTAGGATGTTTCTTCGACTGTCGTCGAGGTAACATCCGTCGTGGTTCGAACAAGGTCGAACAATGTCGAAGGCCTTATCCGTTAAGATTTTGCTTCGACTTTTGTCGAAGTGGTATCCATCGTGGTTCGAACGAGGTCGAACAATGTCAATGGCCTTGGTCGTTAGGATGTTGCTTCGATGAGGTAACATACGTCGTGGTTCGAACGAGGTTGAACAATGTCGATGGCCTTAGCCGTTAGGATGTTTCTTCGATTATCATTGAAGTGGTATTCGTCGTTGTTTGAATGAGGTTGAATAATATCGATGGCCTTAGTTGTTAGGATGTTTCTTCGATTGTCATCGAAGTGGTATTTGTCATGGTTCGAACGAGGTCGAACAATGTCGATGGCCTTAGCCGTTAGGATGTTGCTTCGACTGTCATAGAGGTAACATTCATCGTGGTTCGAACAAGGTTGAACAATGTTAATGGCCTTAGCCGTTAGGATTTTGCTTCGACTGTCATCGAAGTGGTATCCATCGTGGTTCGAATGAGGTCGAACAATGGTCGATGGCCTTAGCTGTTAGGATATTGCTTCGACCGTCGTCAAAGTGGTATTCATCGTGGTTCTAATGAGGTCGAACAATGTCGATGGCCTTAGTTGTTAGGATGTTGCTTCGATTATCGTTGAGGTAACATGTGTCGTGGTTCGAATGAGGTCGAACAATGTCGATGGCCTTAGCCATTAGGATGTTGCTCCGATGGAGATTTGACTTATGTTCACATCATGGGGATTTTTGTTTATACAATGGAGATCGATACTTTTGTTCATATAATGGAGATTTCTGTTTATACAATGGAGATCAACTTCTATTCATATAATAGAGATTTTCTGTTTATACAATGGAGATTGACTTCTGCGTATATAATGGAAATTGGCTTCTATTCATACAATGGAGATCGACTTCTGTATATATAATGGAGATTGACAGGGGTAGTCCCTTCATTACTTTGATCTAGAGATCATATTGATGGATCGAGGTGATGAATTGTGCTTTTGATCCACGGGGCATCCCCTTCACCGCCTCATTGAAAACCTCCCCGAGAAAACCTAATTGGGACAAAACTCAGGTGAGGTAAAAAGAGTACGACTTAGGAGACACCTCTTAGAAGTGGAAGTACTTGAGGTGAGCGATGTTCCAATTGTTTTGGAGTGGTTTTGCCTCCATTGTTTCCAGTTGGAACGCTCCCTTGTTTGCGGTTGCTGTGATTTTATACGGTCCGTCCCAATTGGTTCTCATCTTTAACTCGTTTGGGTCTTTCGATACCATTGTGTTGTCCTTGGGGACGTAATCGTCAACTTTGAGTGATCTTACTTTGGCTTTTCTGTTGTAGTATCTCTCTACCTGCTATTTATGGGTTTTCATTCTTATATGGGCCATGTCTCTCCGTTCTTCAACTTCATCTAGGTCTTGTAACCTATTTTTATCATTACCCGCCCCGATGTCATGGGAGTATATCAGGCTTGGCTCCCCGATCTCGACGGGTATGACTGCATCGGTTCCATAGACCAGTGAATATGACGTTTCTCTAGCGCTGCACTTTGGCGTTGTTCGGTATGCCCATTGTACTTCAGGCATTAATTGGGGCCATCCCTTTAGCTTCCTCGAGCTTCTTTTTCAATATGTTCAATATAACTTTGTTGGAAGACTCGGCTTTGATCATTGGCGGCTGGGTGGTATGGAGTGGAGAGTATCCGCTTGATGTGCCATTTTTCAAAGAACTCGGTCGTTTTCTTTCCGATGAACTGAGGCATTGTCACAACTAATTTCTTTGGGGATGTCGAAATGACATATAACATTTTTCCATATAAATATGATGATCTCATGTTCGCGTATTTGGGCGTACGCACCTGCTTCCGCCTATTTAGATAAATACTCAGTTAAAACTAAATATGTACCTTTCTTCACCTAGTCGGCAGGGGGCCAATTATGTCCATCCCCCATTTTATGAAGGGCCATGACAAAGCGACTAAATGGAGGAGTTATCCCGCTTGATGTATCATGGGGCATATTTTTGGCACTGCTCACATCTCTGGACGTAGTCTACTACTTATTTTTTCATAGTAGGCCAGTAATAGCCAGCACGGATGAGACATCGGACAAGGGAACAGTTCCCAGTATGTGCACCACAATGGCCCTCATGCACCTCCTCCAATACTTGTCTTGTTCGGTGGGGTCCGAGGCATTTAGCGAGGGGGCCACCAAACGTTCTTTTGTAGAGGTCCTGATTTATTAGGCTACATCGGGCAACTTGCTTTAGGAGTTTCTTGGCTTCTTTTTTGTCTTGCGGGAGTGTTCCGTCCTGCAGATAGGATACAAAGTAGTTGCGCCAGTCCCAGGTTAAGTTCAAGGAAAATATCTTTATGACTGAATGGATGAGAGTGACCATGTTTCTTTGTTGATGTTTTGTTGATGTTCTTGGTGGCTGCGGCTAGCTTGGCTAGGCCATCTTCTTCAATGTTTTGTGCCCTAGGTATCTGCTCGAGGCGGCATTCTTCGAATTCTGGCATCAGTTTGTGGATCTACGATTGGTACTTTTGTAGTCTTTGTTCTTTAATTTGGAAAGTCCTGGTGACTTGATTTACGACAAGTTGAGAGTCGCAGTGGAGGATGAGTTGCCGGGATCCATACTTGAGTGCTAACTTCATACCTGCAACCATAGCCTCGTACTCGGTCTTGTTGTTAATCATCTCGGGACATCGTATGGACTAGCAAATTACTTCGCTTGTAGGGACTTCGAGGATGAGTCCCAGTCCCGATCCTGAGACATTCGAGGCTCTGTCAGTATAGAGGGTCCAAATATCAATAAGAATGGAGGCACGAAAGGGCCTCTTGTTCCGCTTCCGGCAGAAGTTTTGCACTAAAATCGACAATGAAATTGGCGAGTACTTGCGACTTAATGGCAGTTCACGGGTGATACGTGATGTCGTGCTCGTTGAGCTCTATGGCCTATCTGGCGAGTATGCCTGAGATCTCGGGTTTATGCAGGATGCCCCTTAGGGGAAATATTGTTATTACTTTTATAGGGTGACATTGAAAGTAAGGTCTAAGCTTTCGTGAAGCTACAACTAGTGCCAAAGCCAGTTTTTCAAGGTGTGGGTACCTTGTTTCGGTATCGATTAAGGTCTTGCTGATATAGTAAATGGGGGATTGTGTACATTTATTTTCACGGGCCAGGACTGCGTTGGCGGCGACTTCAGATATTGCTAGGTATACGAGCAGAATTTTGCCTGGGTCTGCCTCGACGAGTAGTGGTGGTGAGGACATATATGCTTTTAGTTTCCTTAGGGAGTCGATGCGCTCTTCATTCCGTTGTAGTCCATGATCCTTTCTCAGTACATTGAAGAACTTGTGGCACCTGTCCGAAGAACATGAAATGAAACTTGATAGGGCGGCTATTCGACCTGTCAGCTTTTCTACCTGTTTCTTGCTGTTTAGTACCTCAGATATCGTGTCTATGACCTTGATCTGATCCGGGTTGACCTTGATGCCTCGTTGCGACACAAGGAAACCTAAAAACTTTCCTAAGGCTACACCGAAGGTGCATTTTTCGAGATTTAGTTTCATTCCGTACCATTTTAATATCTCAAAGGCTTCTTTCAAATAACATATATGGTCTTCTTTCTTTGCCGATTTTACCAGCATGTCATCGATATAGACCTCCATTGTCTTGCCGAGCTGTTTCTTGAACATCTTGGTAACTAACCTCTAGTATGTGGCCCCCGCGTTCTTGAGTCCAAATAGCATCACATTATAGCAGTAAGTCCCCTGGTGGGTAATGAAAGTTGTTTTCTCTTGATCCTCCTCGACCATTAGGATTTGGTTGTAGCCGGAGTAGGCGTCCAAAAAACTCAGCAGCTCGTGTCCCGCTGTTGCTTCGATTAGCTGGTCGATATGGGGCAATGGAAAGGAATCTTTTGGACATGTCTTTTTCAGATCGGTGAAGTCCATGCACATTCTCCACTTGTAGTTTTTCTTTTTGACCATGACCACACTAGCGACCCATTTTCGATTCTCTGATGGAGCCGTTGGCCATTAATTTGTCCACTTCTTTACTGACTGCCTCGTTAATATGGCATTGAATTTCCTCCCCATTTGCCGCACAGGCGAATGGAGTGGATCAATATTCAACCTATGAGTGGCGATGTCTTTTGGAATCCCCGGCATATCTGAGTGTGTAAAGGCAAATAGGTCGGTATTGTTAGTCAAACATTCATGGATACTTACCTGGATCAGAGAGGTTGTGTCCGATATAAGCCCTTTTTGTATCGTCGGCGTCGTCAAGGTGTACCATGTTGATATCTTCAATAGTTGCTTTGCAAGCTTCTAAAACGTCAGGCTCTATGATGACTTCTGGTGGCAGGTCGATTTTAGCTCCCGAGATGGCTGATTGTTATGCCTCCGCGCTTTCCCCTTTTAACTGCTTGGTATGCGTTCAATCTTGCGCGATTCAGTAGTATTCCTAGGAGGTACGCGGCTCGCCTCGAATGCTAAAAATTCCCCATGGGGTAGGAAACTTGATCACCTGATAGAATCTTGAGGGGACGGATCGCATGGCGTGTATCCATGGGCGTCCTATGATGGCATTATAGGCAGTTTCCTGGTCCATGACGTGGAATGTAGTTTCCAGCGTGACTCCCCCAGCCAGGACTGGTAGTGCTATTTTTCCAAATGTCCGCTCTACTACATTATTAAAACCCGTTAGTGTTATACAACATGGTATTATCTTATTCTCGAGCTTCATTCGCATGAGAACTCTCGGGTGGATAATACACGCCCCGCTTCCATCGTCTACCATAATTCTTTTCACATCTGTATCAGCGATGTGTAATGTTATGACTAAAGCATCATAATAAGGGAAAGACAAACCGTCGGCATCTGGTTCAGCATTCTGACCACCTCCTATTGTACACCTATGCAATCTTCGGTCTTGTGTCCTCTTTCCAGATGGAATTTGCAGAGGACATTTGACCTTCTTGCATTTGGGTCCAATTTCATCTTTTATGGCCACTACACCTTCGCGCCCAGCTTCTCTAGTATGTACACTATTTCTAAAGGGGAAACACAAAAGTTATGAGCAGATAATAATGGAGGCATACCTTTTTGGTTTTGGAGGGGCGCGATATGTCGAGACACGACATCTGCATGCCTCGGGGGAGGCGGATTAGGAGTTCTGACATAGGGATGATGCCTTTCTCTGTTGAAGTGTGGGAGCCGATCCCTTCTTCCATCGTTATGTCGGTCCCCCCTTACCTCGAATTGTACTAACGTTAGTCGCTGGGGTGTACCGTTGAGATCATCTTCATTTGCTCTTACTTTGGTGTTGTTAGATACTTATGTGTAAATATGTCCTAATCCCATATGTAGTAGATTTATAATATGTCCTAGTCTGATATGTAGTAGGAGTAGAATATTTATTATATATAGGGCTCTTTGTATCATTGTTAATACATCAATAATATCTTTTTATTGTGCATTCTCACATGGTATCAGAGCCACCGTGAGAAATTAATCGTTGTGCGTCATTCCAGCGATATCCGGAAAGAAATAACTCAATCACCGTGCAATTTTCCGATGACCTAAGTGACTAATTGCGTGAAAGTCACTAATTATCAGTGTTGTGCAAAATCCAACACCACCAAAAGGTCCCCAACATAATTCCGACCAAACCCCCAGAAAGTTCACCGAAAAAAACCACCCCACGCGCCCTCACACGCCTGCCGGAGTACTACCGCCGACGGCGCGTCAGCCCCACGCGCCGGTGCGTGAGGGACCTTCCGGCCAAAATTTTGAAAAATTCCTTTTGGACAGTGTGTTCGTCTGACTTTTCCGAGCCTACCCATCTTGTTTTCGTTTGATTCCGATCACTTTGAATATTTTCCGGTAGCTACAGTACTTTTTCAGCAAAAACAGTATTTTCAACATCTGTTTCAGAGAACTTTTAGTTGATTCTTTTTGTTATCTGGTGATAATCCAACCATGTCTTTGGGAATCGATGCTTTAGGGTCTAGAAACTCGGGTTCTGGCAGTTCCGGTGTTATGATTACCTCAGAACCTTTAATGGGAGGTTCAAATTACTTAGATTGGGCTTCATCTGTCGGGTTGTGGTGTAAAGGTCAAGGAGTTCAAAATCATTTAACAAAAAAGGCTAGCGAAGGTGATGAAAAGGCCAAAACACAGTGGGAGAAGGTCGATGCTTAGTTATGTAATATCCTGTGGCGATCTATTGATTCCAAGTTGATGCCCTTGTTCCGTCCATTCCAGACATGTTATTTAGTTTGGGAAAAGGCTCGTAATCTCTACACTAATGACATATCTCGTTTCTATGATGTAATATCGCGAATGACAAACTTGAAGAAACATGAATTAGATATGTCTACTTACTTGGGACAAGTTCAGGCAGTCATGGAAGAATTTGAGACGTTGATGCCAGTTTCTACTAGTATTAAAAAACAACAAGAGCAACGACAGAAGATGTTTCTAGTTCTTACACTCGCTGGACTACCTAATGACCTTGATTCAGTACGTGACCAGATTTTGGCTGGTCCAACCGTCCCCACAGTTGATGAATTATTCTCTCGATTACTTCGCCTTGCTGCAGCACCTAGCCACCCAGTAATCTCACCACAGACACTTGACTCATCTGTCATCGTATCCCAATCAATGGATAATCGGTCATCTCATACTATGGAGAATAGACGAGGAGGAGGTCATTTTGGAAGATCTAGACCCAAGTGCTCTTATCGTCATAAACTTGGACACACTCGTGATGTATGTTATTCTCTACATGGCCGCCCACCCAAAAATGCTTATGTTGCTCAGACTGAGACTACAGGTAACCAGGGATTTTCTTTATCTGAAGGGGAGTATAATGAGTTCCTTTAATATCGAGCAAGTAAGCAGACATCTCCACAAGTAGCTTATGTTGCTCAGACTGATACTTTCGTTGCTGGTAATTCTTTTGCTTGTGTTTCCCAGTCCAGTACTCTTGGACAATGGGTTGTAGACTCAACCGCTTCTGATCATATCTTTGGTAATAAATCCTTTTTGTCAAATATTGCGTATTCACAGTCTCTTCCCTCTGTTACTTTAGCCAATTGGTCTCAAACCAAAGCAAAATGAGTTGGACAAGTGAATCCCCTACCCTCTGTCACTCTAGATTCCGTTCTTTATGTCCCTAGCTGTCCTTTTAATCTTGCATATGTTAGTCGTTGGACTCGTGCCCTCCATTGTGGTATATATTTTATTGATGATTCTTTTATTATGCAGGACCGTAGTACAGGACAGACGATTGGAACAGGACTTGAATCAGAAGGGCTTTACTACCTTAACTCCCTAAAATCCTCCGAGGCATGTCTAGTTACAGATCCTCCGGACCTAATTAACAGACATTTAGGACATCCAAGCTTATCCAAGCTTCAGAAGATGGTGCCTAGTTTGTCTAGTTTATCAACATTAGAGTGTGAGTCATGTCAGCTCGGGAAACATACTCGAGCCTCCTATCCTCGTAGTATTGAGAGTCATGCAGAGTCTATGTTTTATTTAGTTCATTATGATATATGGGGTCCTAGTAGAGTTAGTTCAACCTTAGGATTTCGTTATTTTGTTAGTTTCATTGATGATCATTCAAGATGTACTTGGATTTTCTTAATGAAAGATCGTTCTGAGTTGTTTTCTATATTCCAGAATTTTTGTGCTGAAACTAAAAATCAATTTGGTGTCTCTATTCGCACTTTACGCTGTGATAATGCCTTAGAATATTTATCCACTCAATTTCAGCAATTTATGACTTCTCAAGGAATTATTCATCATACCTCTTGTCTGTATACCCCTCAGCAAAATGGGGTTGCAGAGAGAAAGAATAGGCACAACATTGAGACTGCTCGCACACTTCTCCGAGAATCTCATGTTCCGCTACGTTTTTGGGGTGATGTAGTTATCATAGCTTGTTATTTAGTTAATCGGATGCCTTCCTCTCCTATCCTGAATCAAATACCGTATGCAGTATTGTTTCCCCAATCACCCGTATACTCTGTTCCCCCTCGTGTTTTTGGGAGCACTTGTTTCGTTCATAACTTAGCCCCCGGAAAAGATAAGTTAGCTCCTCGTGCTCTCAAGTGTGTCTTCCTTGGTTATTCTTGTGTTCAGAAGTGATATCGTTGTTACTCACTTGATTTTCGTAGGTACTTTATGTCCTCTGACGTCACATTTTTTTAGTCTAAACCTTTCTTTACCTCTTCTGACCATTCTGACCCCCTTGATATATCTGCGGTCTTACCTATACCGACCTTTAAGGAACCTACTATATCTCCTCCTTCTCCGTCCGCCACAGAAGTCTTACCTGAGTCTCCTATAGCTCCTCTATCCATTCCGGCCGTTGAGGAGTCTTGTGTGGATCCTCCTAGACTCCCTGCCAGAGGAACACCACTTTTGACATATCATCGTCGTCCGTGCCCAACATCAGGCCCAGCTGATTCACGTCTTGCACCTGACCCTGCTAATACTGCGGACTTGTCTCCTCTTAATCAACCGATTGCACTTCGGAAAGGTATACGAACCACCCTTAATCCTAATCCCCATTATGTAGGTTTGAGTTATCATCATTTTTCATCACCCTATTATACTTTTCTATCTTCTTTGTCCTCTGTTTCCATCCCTAAGTCAACAGGTGAAGCATTGTCTTATCCAGGATGGCGACGGTCTATGATTGACGAGATGTCTGCTTTACATACGAGTGGTACTTGGGAGCTCGTCCCTCTTCCTTCCGGTAAATCTACTATTGGTTGTCGTTGGGTGTATGCAGTCAAGGTTGGTCCTGATGGTAATGTTGATCGTCTAAAAGCTCGTCTTGTTGCCAAAGGATATACTCAGATATTTGGGCTCGATTACAGTGATACCTTCTCTCCTGTGGCTAAGATAGCATCAGTCACCTTTTTCTATCCATGGATGTTGTTTGCCATTGGCCCCTCTATCAGCTGGACATTAAGAATGCCTTTTTTACACGGTGACCTTGAGGATGAAGTTTATATGGAGCAACCACCTGGGTTTGTTGCTCATGGGGAGTCTTGTGGCCTTGTATGTCGCTTGCGTCGGTCACTTTATGGTCTAAAGCAGTCTCCTCGAGCCTGGTTTGGTAAGTTTAGCATAGTTATCCGGGAATTTGGCATGATTCAGAGTGAAGCTGGTCACTCTGTGTTCTATCGGCATTCTTCCTTGAGTCTCTATATTTATCCGGTGGTCTATGTTGATGACATTGTTATTACCGGCAATGACCAGGATGGTATTACTAAATTAAAACAACATCTCTTGAAACACTTTCAGACTAAGGATCTGGGCAAATAAAGTATTTTCTGGGTATTGAGGTTGCTCGGTCTAGCTCATGTGTTGTGATCTCACAACGAAAGTATGCCTTAGATATTCTTGAAAAAACAGGAATGACAGGTTGTAAACCAGTTAACACCCCGATGGATCCGAATTCTAAACTTATGCCAGGACAGGGGAGCCTCTTAGTGATCCTGCAAGATATAGACGGTTGGTTGGTAAATTAAATTACCTTACAGTGACAAGACCTGACATTTCCTTTTCTGTGAGTGTTGTGAGTCAGTTTATGGATTCACCGTGTGATAGTCATTGGGATGCAGTTGTTCGCATTCTTCGGTATATAAAATAAGATCCAGGCAAAGGTTTATTGTTTGAGGATAGAGGCCATGAGCAGATCATTGGATACTGAGATGCTGATTGGGCAGGATCACCTTCTGATAGATGTTCTACGTCTGGGTATTGTGTCTTGGTAGGAGGAAATTTGGTGTCCTGGAAGAGCAAGAAACAGAATGTGGTTTCTCAGTCTAGTGCATAAGCAGAATATCGAGCGATGGCTATGGCGACATGTGAGTTAATTTGGATCAAATAGTTGCTCAAGGAATTGAAATTTGGTGAGATTAGTGAGATGGGACTTGTTTGTGTTAATCAAGCTACTCTTCATATTGCGACAAATCCATTGTTCCATGAGAGAACTAAACATATTGGGATTAATTGTCACTTTATCAGAGAAAAGATACTCTCGGGAGATATTGCTACAAAGTTTGTGAAGTCGAATGATCAGCTTGCAAATATTTTCACCAAGTCCCTCACTGGTCCTCGTATCAACTACATATGTAACAAGCTTGGTACATATGATTTGTATGCACTAGCTTGAGAGGGAGTGTTAGATACTTATGTGTAAATATTTTCTAATCCCATATGTAGTAGGTTTATGTAATGTCCTAGTCTGATATGTAGTAGGAGTAGAATATGTATTATATATAGGGCCCATTGTATCATTGTTAATACATCAATAATATATTTTTCTTCCGTGCTTTCTCACAGGTGCAGTAGGCATTATGGATCTCCTTTAATGTGGTGTGAGGGTACTTTATGAGTCTATTGAGTAACTTCTTGGTCGCCTTCGCCCCGCTTCTGCTTAATCCATTTTAGAAGGCTGCGACCGCCATTCCTTCCAACACCTTAGGCAGTCCCATTCTTACCCTGTTAAATTGGGCTAAAAAGTCCCGAAGTCCTTAGCCCATCATTATTTCTGATGGCGAAGATGTTGTTGACCCTAGATTCAGCCTTCTTTGCTCCTGCATGAGCGGTAGTGAATTTATCTGCCATCTCCTCAAAAGTTGATATCGGTCGTGCTGGTAGCTTAGAATACCAGGTTAACGCTCCTCCTTTCAAAATCTCACCGAACGTTTTCAACAGCACATATGGCACTTGTTCTTTTGACAAGTCGTTGCCTTTTACCGCAGTGACATAATGAATCAGGTGATCTTCTGGATATGTTGTCCCATCGTTTATTTTCAAGTACGGTGGCATTTTGAAAGTTTTCAGGATGGGGTGGTTAGCAGCTTCCTCACTGTACGGCTACTCGACAAACCTTCCCACATCGCGTTTCGAAAATAGCTTAGGGGTGCCGGGTATTTTGTCAATCCATTCCTGGTTAAGACTTTATTGCGGGTCGGTCCCAGCCCATAACCGGCCCGAGACCACGGGCCAAACAGGCCAATCTCAGTGGTTCGGTCTCTAATGGTGAATTAAGCCCGTAACGGGCTGGTCCAACCCAAATAGTCCATGAGCCCGGACCGACTTACGGGCCTGGGCCTGTTCAATCGGGCCCAAAGGGCCAAACACGCCCCAACATTTAAAAAAAAAGACCAACGGTCAGATTTTTAAAATCTAGTCGTTGGCCTTCATTTTCCAACCGTTCGTTACTTCAAAAAATAGCTATTTGACCCCGAAACTTTCTTTTAACCCCAAACTTTATATAATTATACTTTTTCGTAATTCTCAACTATAAATACCCACTCATTCTTTCATTTTTACTTACAAATTCATCAATCTCTCTCAATATCTATCTAATTTTCTTCTATAATTGCTTATTTTATTATTGCAGTTTCGTAAAAATTTGTGAAGTTGGTGAATTGAAGTATTCAAGTCTTCAACGATATTCAATTTTAAAGAAGTTGTTCGTCAATTTGGTAAACTCGTTCCAACTCTTAAGTTTTAATAATATAGTTTTGTTGTTTTAGTTTGTATAATTATATTTAATATGGCCTTTTCTTTCAAAAAAATGTTTGGTGTAAGGGAAAATCTAAAATTGGTGAATCTAGTCGCCAAGCTACTACCCTTCCCCCGGCTCCCCGACCCAGACCTGTTACCTGTCCTCCTCTACCTATTATTCTTGATAGTGATAACCCTTGTTTTTAATTTTTTGATAGTGAATTTTGCTATGATGTTGCACCAGGTCAACAATTAAATGAAGAAGTTATGAATGTCTTTATCCTAATGAAACTATCTTTGGAAATGATGAGGAAATGATGAAGTAGATGAAACGCAACAAGATTTAGATGACACGCCTATTAGTCCTGTTAATAACCCAACTGATGTCTCGCTTGACCCACATGTAGTAACCCCTACTTTTAATAGACAACCTACTAAACGCCCCGAAACATCACTTGTTTGGCACTTTTTTACTCAACTAAGAGAACAAAATAGGCTAAGTGTAAAACTTGTGGGGGTTTGTTGGCGCATAAATTTACTGGAGAACGTAGCGGTACACGTACTTTGACTAGACACATATTGAAACACCCTAGAGATAAAGCTAGATATTTACAAATGAAAGTTGCGCAAGAGGGGACAAGCGTAGATACTACGGTTAACCCTAGTATAGGTTCAAATCTAGTTCAACCAGAAATTAACACTGTGACTGGTGATATTTTGTATTACGGTCCAAATAAAGATCGTGAATAATTAGCAGAAATGGTTATTGTTATGTGCTTACCCTATAGTTTTCCTTCTAACCTTCACTTTGTGCATTATATTAGAAAAGTTTTTAATCCTTATAAAGGATGACCTCGCGCAACCGAAAAGAGCAATATTTATAAATATAAATATGAATATGAATAATATTTGCGGTATTTTTTTTACTCATATAGATTTTCGAATTGCTATTACCACTAATATTGGTAGAAGTCATAATGACTGTGATTATCTTACTGTAACTACTCATTTGATTGATAAATAATGGAAAATGCAAAAATGCATAATTGCTTATAGAATAATTAATTCACGTCATACAGGTAAGTTTATTGCTAATACAGTTACAGATATTTGTAGATATTTTTGGATTAGATATAAAATAATGTCAATTTTTATGAATAATGCTTCTAGTAACACTAATGCTATAGGCTTATTTACAACTACACTAAATCCTGCATTTAGTAATTGTTTCCATGTTAGATGTATTTGTCATATTTACCATTTAATCATCGGTGATGGTATGAAAATTTTAAATTTAGAAATTAAAAAGGTTAAAATGGCTCTTAATTGGCTTTTTATTCAAACCGTACAAGTAGCCTTAGAGAATATTTTAAAAAAATATGATGAATTTGGTCTTAGAGAAAGAAAGGTTCCTAAAGCTTGTCCGACTAGATGCAATTATATGTACGAAAGTTTAGTTGTAGCATATGAATATAGAAACCCAATAAATGCAACGTTTAATGCCCGTGTTGGTGGTGAGCATGATGATGAAATCCTTACAAATTAAGATTGGAATAATGTTAAAATTCTTATAGATATTTTAGAACAATTTCATCAAGCTACAAATGAATTGTCTGGACAATATTATCATACTATTTCAAACTGTTTAGTTTATATTGCAGCACTGTGATTTGTTTGTTCAATTTTCAGAGGGTGGGAAAATTTATAAACTTGCTACAAATGTAATGAAAGAAAAGTTTAAAAAATATTTTTTTCCTATCCCCCTATTATAGTGTTGCTGCCATGTTAAATCCTACTATGAAATTAGGAGGTCCTCACTTTTGGTGTTCAAATATTTAGAAGGCTTTAGATCTTTCAAATGAGGAATTTGCTACACTTGCAGATGAAAAAACCTCAATTAAAATAAATGCTGAAATAATTTATAATGCTTATAAATTTTCCTTAGATCATGCTAGATCAAATGTTCCAACTCCTATTTCGTCTACTTCGCAATCATCTAAAAGAACTGCGGGCCTAAAAACACTTAGTCTTGGACGGAGTTTAGTTGTTCTCAAGGTGATAATATTGATGATACTTCACATCTAAATGAGCTTCAAGTTTATTTGTCGCAGGGCCTTGAAAAGGAGAATCCAGACGGTACCTTTGATCTTTTGGAATGGTGGAAGGCCAGAGAAAAATACTTTCCGGTTCTTGCAAGGATGACTCGAGATATTTTATGTATTCCAAATTCAACAGTGGCATCAGATAGCGCTTTCATTCAAGCGAGACTTCAAATAGGTGATCATAGAGCGTTTATGAGGGAGAGCTTGGAAAACTCAGTACTCTTTAGAGAATGGATCCGTTCGGAAAGAAGAAATTTTGGACTTGCAAAATTACAACCGGAGATAGACGAAGCTTATGAAGAAATGATAGCGGAACTTGCGGAGGATGTTGCTTCATCCGGAAGCAGTGATGAACGAGCTTCTTTTCCGCCACCACCAACGGAAATTCCTCCGAACATTGAAGGATTTATGAAATTTGTTAGAGATACTACGTAGATTAGGTGCACCTTGTACTTTCGCACATCTTCTTTAGTTTTTTTTTTCTTTTAATGGTGGTATTAGCACCTTGTGCTCATTCCATTGGGGGAGGGAGACTAAGAAAGATATTGTCATTTTTGTTATTGTCGTAATAATAAAAATTATAAGACATTCCCCTGAATCTCTTTGTAATTTTTTTTGTGTTTAAATTTGACTCTTTAGAAGATTTAACTTACAATTCTATATTTCAAGAAATTATATAAGGCAATATATATACATAGTATATATAAATTTAGTATACATAGTATGTATAGTATGTATATATATGTGGGCCTTAGACAAAAAAATTCATAAAAAAATAGCCCGGAATGGAAAAGCCCGTTAGGCCCGTGGGCCCAACCCATTTAGCCCAGGACCATGCAGACTTAGGCCCACAGTGGGCCGGTTCCACACATTAGGACCGTTAGTCTCGTGACCGCCAAAGATCGGCCCACCTAAGCCCGTGATCGTTTGACCCGGTTAGGCCCGAGCCCGGCCCAAAATACAACCTTATTCCAGGTGTTCTTTCATTTGGTCACGAACCATTTTGTTCTCGTTTTCTATTTCTTCCACTTTTTTTAGGATGGTCGCGAGTGTACCATCACTTGCATCGGTGGTAGTGCGGGTATTGATTGTTTGTACAGTGCTTGACTCGCTGGTGGTAGCAGCGACTTCCACCGTCGGCGAATCTCCAGTATTTCCTAGAGGGGTTTTTTCAAGCATGGTGTTTATAGCGCTTGTGAACCACTCCTCTAACAGCTTTTTGACTGCTGGTGGTGTCTCTTTCACCGTGGACGTTCGAGTATAGAGGGTGAGATCTCTCCCTCCGGTGTACCTCTTGGTGTTATATTCTTAGTATCTTCTCTACCGGCTTCGTTGAGGGAATCCAAGAGGTTGTTTGAGACATTCGTTATCGCTTTCAACCTTGCTTCTTTCTCTGCCATCGCTGGTTTCTATGGAGCGCGAAGGATAGAGATCGTTGCTTTTGATATCCTAGGTGAGAACTACGATTTCGACTACAGAAATCCCCACAGACAACGCCAAATTGTTTGAATCAAAAGATGTTAAACTCTTTTTAAGCAAATCAATCAAAGAGATGAAGGGGTAAATCGTAGTCGGAGATAATAATCCCCAAGATTGTTTGGAACAATAACAAGAGTAAAGGGGAGAGAGAGAGAGAGAGAGAGATGGAGATAAGGATTAGAGAGAGAATCCGTTTTTCTATTACCAGTTATCTCTCTATTACAAGGCTTAGATCCCCTTTATATAATGGGGGGATCCAAGTTCGATCCTTAGAGCGACAACGTCAGTATACTTTATAGCGGAGCCGATGACAGGTCGAGGTCGTTCCTCCTCTCACCCCGAGGTCGTCCCCTCATGTCGACTCGTAAACATTCAGTGGTTGGTCATGTTGTTGGTAGCACGTGATCGGTCAAATTCGAACCCATACAGAAAATGCATCTCTTTACTGTATTTTAATTTTGCAGTTCATGTTTAAATGATATGATAATTCTTCCAAATGCAAAAGTTCTGCTGTAACTTAAGAATGTGATGTAACAGGTTGAATGATCTGATGAAGTCATAATTTGCACCAGACTCAAAATGTTCCCTGAATAGCCAGGCAAAGAGGCAATTGTGTTAAGTCCCTTTAGGCCACTTCAAAACTCCTCGTTTCTTTCGAGTGACCCTTAGGTCCTACCATTATGAATGAAAACTCCTCAACCATTAATAAGGAGAACATGATTGGAAAACACAGTTGATCCTAAAATGGGATTAGTAGCTCCATATTGAACTATTATTGATCCACAACCAGAGGCGGATGGACCATATAGATCTTTCATAGGTTTATTTGAACCCATCATTTTCAGCAGGGAGCATAAATAAACATGAAAAATACCAAATTAATTTCAAATGCTGAGTTTAGCAGTAAGAACCTTAAGTTAAAATCCATCAAAAAACACCAGATTCAATGAGTGAATGATGAAGTGGGATAGTATCATATACTGTCATCTAGCTTCTTTTGTTATCTGTTTATCATATAAACGAGATACACCTCAGTGAATATCAGTCTTCTATAATCGAGTCCACTTATTCTGTCTATACTCTGAAAATCGCATACAAAGTATAAAAAGATGCATCTTTTCAATACAATTCAGAAGAGATCTCTCTACTTGCTCATTACTGTTTCCAAGTAATACCGAGGCAAATAACCTCACAGAGCCTTTAACTCGGAGGAATAATGTATGCTCCTACTTCAAACAGCTAAAGAAAGAAAAACTACATACAGAGAATGGAGCAAGTACTACAATACATACAGGAAGCTACTCTAATGAAAACCTTAAGTCCCAGATTCCCCTGGTAAAAATTAAAAGGGCTGGATATATTCAATCATATGAAGTCAATACTGTGAACCTATAATTGGAAACAGGTGATTGAGAGATCACTTATGTTAGGTTTTGCTCTTAAACTTTCTTTGGGCTTTCAAGTCCACAACAATCACCGTTATGTTATCCTTGCTACCTTTTTGAGTAGCTCGATTTGACAAGCATTCTGCTGCTGCCTGTGCTGCTGGATCAATTCCTTGGCCCCTTTCCATGGGAAGCGTTACACCATTCTTTTTATGCCACAGGAGTATGCGCTTACGAGCCAATTCACATGCCTCTTCATTTGACATAACATCCCATAAACCATCACTTGCAAGAATGAGGCATTCGTCGTCCTTGGTTCGAGGTATGAACATTACTTCTGGATCAGGAATTATCCAGGGCTTCAAGTACCTATCTCCTGCAACCAAAAAGCGAATAAAATAAAATGTAAAGGAAACAGAAGAAAGACTTGCTTGCTAACAAACTAGGAGAGGGATTAGCATTTAGAGTCCTTGATAATACGATGTTATCACTATGGGGTAATTCTCATGTCAAATAGAAAAAGAAGAAAAGAAAAAGCAGAGTGGTAGATTGAATACGCAATATACCATCGCAAGCTCATCGAGTAATCCTTTCACAGCTTTGCATTTAAAGCAGATATTGCAAAAGCTTAAATAAAAATAGCTTACATCAAATCCGAGATGTTAAGTCACCAGCGTGTCACATTCCTACACAGCTTGACGACAGAAGTTGGGGTATATTGGCTATGAGTTTAATCAATGGATATCATAGGTTAGTTAAGCCTCCGGAAATAATGAACTCAGGTACAGCAACTAAAACTACTCAATGTCACTTTGGCTATATTTTTTAGTTGACATTAGAAACTTGAGTATATGATCGACACCACTATTTTTAAAAGCGAAGAGTGCAAAAAAGCGACAATCTCCATGGGGCTTGAAGAGAAAAGCATGAAGTAAAGCGCACAATCACAACATTAAAATAAATAGCAAACATATATGAATTTGGTATTATAATAATCAAAATGCAATTAAAATATTAAATATTTAATTTCAGTATCATATATACATTAATGCTGATATTAGTCCAATTTCTCAAAGTTGAGATTCAGAGAACAAAGCGCTTCTTGTTGGGATCACCTTCGCATCATTGTTTGAAGCGCATAGCATCAATCACGAAGTAATAGCGGTGGCTTTTAATTAACACTGTTCGACACAAATTTCCATCTTATAGAATATCCTCTTCAATTTAAATACCTGCATGTTCAGCCTTCGGCAACAAGTGTTTGCACACTTCTAGAAGCAAAGCCAGGCTTCAGCACAGATTTACAATTTGTTGGTCCTTTATTTAATGCTGGACCGAAAAAGAATGAGAAAAATAACATTCTAACATTTAAAGTCACACATCAGATGGCAAAGGCACACTTAGTCACAGGTATAAAAAGAATTGCACGAAAGACGAAATGAGCTCTCTTCTCATCACAATCACCGTAATCAAGGAGCACCTCCCTGGGGACCAGGATACAGAAGGTTCCCATGCTTCTTTTGGTTCTGTTTTATTTATTTTACCAAGTCGAAGTTCATAGCTCAAGAATTGCACTAACCAGGGTCAGACAAGTGATGATCAGAAAACGAAGAAGGCTTGCAGGAACATAACAAAATCAACCGAAATGGTTGTGGCCACAAGACCAAAGACATGACTGATGGAAGGGCACAAATTCTACCTTTTTTCCACGGAGACAATATAAAAGGAGAGCTTGGTTTAAAATTTAAATGACTCTTAAACACACGATTTATTTCTCATCATATGTTAAACCGCCTACCTCCTATATTCTATGACACCTCTTCTGTTCGTTAACATTGAATAATTGTTGATTAATGTGAAAATAGAGGAGAAAAGAGAGGAAACTTCTAAATGATTTCGGTGATAATATACAAGAGTCGCTCCTGAGTTCTTCCATCTACAACATGATAATTATATTTCTTACACCTAAATAGATAAGGAGTTAGCATACAATTAAATGCAAAATATTTCACGATTTTCTAGAAAATATTACGAGACACTCCAAAAATCTATTACTACTATTCAGTGAATGTAGATATAACGTGAATCTAGTAGACACAAACTATAATCTCATTAATCCATTTGATATTCAATATGCCCCTCATACTGAAGACAATAGATGACGTGAGCTGACGAGATACTAACTAAACAATGACGTATTGCTGGAAAACGACATCATATTGATTGGAAAAATATGATACAAAATGTGCTGACAGGAAAATGTCGCTGGAAAAGAGACGTGGCGCTGACGGAAAATGTTGCTGGACGGCAACGTTGTACAGATCGAAGAGTGATATGTCGTTGAGCAATTATGCTATGTTTCTCGGATATGGGTGCGGGTATCCGAAACGTCTGTCGATCTAGAGGTCGGATTCGTCATCACAAGAATTTTGGGACTTGGAAGTATGGATCTTAGTGCAAATAAGGATTCCTGGATGCAGCTAATAAATATAGAGGAATACTATATACGTATATATGACAATTAGTCATATGAAATGTTTATTGCACGATTATAAATTGCTATAAATACAATATTTTTATAAATATGGTAATATAATGTATATAATCTGAACATAGAAAAGTAAGTATTCTTGTTAGAAATTTGGTTAGAATCTACCATAATATGTTTTTGCTTGTTAGCTTTGTCCATAACTACAAAGCAAATGGAGTAGTATTTATGGTAGAAATAACTTGTCATAAGTGACTAGAGAGCGAAGGTATTTGTGGTTAAAATCAAATGCTTTATAAACACTATTTTATTTATAAGTTATCATGTAGTATAACAAAGTCTTCTAGTATGATATATATATATATATATATATATATATATATATATGACATAAACCAAAAACAAACCAAATACACAACCAACCTATACTTCTAGGCCATAAGTGTAGTCAAAGAATCCAAAATTGGTTGACCAAACCCGGTGCGGATCCCACACCACACCCAAAATCGTGTAATATTGACACAACTGAAGATCTTGAGGGATACGAGCTCGAGCAATATAACAATTACATATTCAAGAAATGTGATATACACTGCCTAAACAATAGCCCGGAAGGCGGAAAGTGACCAGCATAGGCGATACTGCCGGAACAATCATCAAGAAAATGTAAGTCACGAGAAATGACATCGAGGTACCACTAAAAAGAGCATTGAAAACAGACAATAAATGTTAATTATTACAAACAACGAAAATTTTAGTAAGGTAGAAGATTTAAGGCGACACATAATATTTTATAGTATCCTAGAATGTATGGAATATTCCACAATATTTTCCTACTTCTAAGAATCTAGACATGTCGTAGATCTTGACACGTTGACATTCTAAAATGTAACTTCATTACTCCTTCTGGCTTACAATTGCATTAATCTACAAACTGTTCACAAGTTGGCACCATAATAAACAATTCAAATTCAAACTATGACCCGACGAGTTCCCTACAAAACCAACTTATTCACAGATCATCTATCCATGTAAGCAAATGAAAGACAGAATGAGAAGCATAAGTAAAACAGGAAGGAGAATGGCAAACTCTATTCTCTTATTGGAGGGAAAGGAGAAAAGCACTACACAAGTCAGTTCTCTAAGGAAGAATATTAGCGTGTGTGCACTTATCTTAATAGCCGAGACACTACCTTGTCTTGATGTATCTTGAACAAGGCAATTTGCCAGTTCCAGAAAACTCTTCAAAAACGCCATCACGATCAAGAAAAGAGAAGGGTCGTGCACCAAGTACCTAAGCACACTATGGGCTTCTCGAAGTACAATTGAGTTTGCTAAAGCACCAAAGTTTAAGAAAAGAATCCAAAATTTTACTTGTAAGTTGCAACAAGCCTGCGCACTGTAGAGCTAGTATAAGCTTGTGGCTACAATACATTATGAAGCCATTGATCTATTTTTTGAAGCCATTGCTCTACTTCTACATGAGACTTGACTTCCTTATCTACTATAGGAATATGGGAAACAGTAATTGGTACAATCGTATTTTCTTTAGCACTTAAAATGCTTCCCAGGATCGTTTTCAAATCCCAACTAGACAAGACTTTTGTGGTAGCTTGTGCCGGCATATATGCAACTTCATTACTAATGTTGATCTAAATCTATACAGCACAGGGTTTCCAGTTCCATGCTTCAGTTAGTGCACACTATGATACCATTCCTAACCGCCAGGGCCATAAGAGCCTATGGCCCTGCCACTATAGAATGGATATTAAACCATATCCGCGTCTATATCACATGGTCTAAAAGACTAGCATTGATGATCAAGCCCAATTCTCTATTTTGTTACTAGAATCATCTTCTTTGTTTACTCTAGGGGCGTGGATAACCAATAACTGCTGTGTCAAACTATTACTATGATGTGCATAGCTGATATTAGTTGTACTACGGAGGATGCTGAAAGAGCCAAAACTCTTTAAGTCATGAGCAATATCGTGATTTAGTTTAGGTTTGCTCAGGTTCAGCACATAATGAAAATGGATATATTCTAAGAGCAGTAGCCGACTTGTAAAAGCAAAATATTCTACAAGTTACTAGAATCATCTTCTTTGTTTACTCTAGGGGCGTGGATAACCAATAATTGCTGTGTCAAACTATTACTATGACGTGCATAGCTGATATTAGTTGTACTACGGAGGATGCTGAAAGAGCCAAAACTCTTTAAGTCATGAGCAATATCGTGATTTAGTTTAGGTTTGCTCAGGTTCAGCACATAATGAAAATGGATATATTCTAAGAGCAGTAGCCGACTTGTAAAAGCAAAATATTCTACAACCTGTAATGATCCCTAGTAGCTGAGTGTTTGAAACCAATAATGTCTGAGTATACACGGATACTTTAGTCATTATTTGCAAATGCTAGATAACAGGGTAGGTAGGAGAAACATACCAATAGACCTAGACATTGCAAGAACGCCAAAAACACGATGCCCATTCCACTGTATAACCTTCCCTCCAGCTGCTTCAATCCTTGCATATTCATCTTCTCGGTTCGGCTAATAAAGAGAACATAAAAAGAAAATTGGCACCGAAGGATTAATCAGTGACATCACACATAATTAAAATCAGACCAGAACCACTGTTTCACTTACTTTGTGATCCACCGACAATGCCATGGGTTCCTTCCCACGGCACAGAACAGCCCTTGAATCACCACAGTTTGCTACTATTATGTGTGACGAACAAACAATGGCAACAACAGCCGTGGAGCCTACAGTTTCTGCAGCAACAGCCTCACGATTTCCCGTCCCTCCAACCTCATCATCAACTTTGAGGAAACAGCTGGTAAATGCCTTTTTCCATTGGTCCTGGCAATTTTGCCTAATACTTTCATCATTGAGATTCGCCATAAATTTTTCCAACTCCTCAGCCAATACAGCATGAACTCGATCTCGGCAGTAATTCGCCACCTGGAAAATAAAAATCCCATGTATCAAATATATAGGCAAATCCTATGAGCTAGTATAACAGTGTAAGTAAGAAGAGAGAGAGAAACCTGAGAGCCACCGTGGCCATCATAAACTCCAAAGAAATGAGCGGTCAAATGACTTAAGCATCTACTCACTCCATCAGGAACACGGTCCACTAGCATCTGTAGAGGAATTCTCAAGAACCTAGGAACAGTTGCTAGTGCATCTTCCATTTCTGGCCTCCTTCCGCAAACAGATGTAAAACCCCATAGGGGTATATAATCCACTTCAAAAACACTGCGACTAACTGCTGCACTTAACCCTTTATTTAAGGGTAACTGAACAACAACTTGAGATGATTTTGAGCTGGAGCCATCCGTAATCTGCTCCTCAAGTTTGACGGCAAAGGGCTTACTCACGTTATCATCCTCAACACCTGACTCTACCAGATCTCCGGGCTTAGCTATAAGTTCAACACTACAAATGCTTTTCTCAGCATCCACAAAATTCTGACCATATATGTCAGAAGCTACCTCAAAACCTATAAAATCATCACCACATAAACTACTGGAATCACTCACCACAGACAGGGAACAAGACATTTGATCACCGTCCAACGATAAGATCTCATCATCCTCGCTTTCCCTAACAACAGCATCACCAGCAATCCAGTTGTTGCTTTCATTTTCAGATGTCATATGGAGCAAAGGAACGCCCTCGCTCCTACTTGATGATACAGTATCACTAAGGTCTTTCTCAGCGGATTCTGCATACAAACTTGTAGTAGTGTCACCCATTGAATTTAGCCTAGTGACATCCATATGACTACTACTTCCTATACTTGGGGGGTTGTGAAAGATCAAATTATTACCTAATCTAAATGGCAGAGGAGCAACCGCCAAACACATCTCCTTCATCAAAATCACTATCTTGACAGCAGTTAAAGTTACCCTCTGACATTACACAACCTGTCATTGTCAAACTAACTGATCACCTTTTTTCCTTTGTATCAACAATAATCTCCTCATACCATTTTCCATTGCCTAGAAAGATCTAACAAAAAAGTTCTTTTCTTTAAGCTCTGATTCTTGAAATGGAAATTTTGTCAGTCAGATCTGGTAAACAAAAAAGTAGTAACACCAACTAACTACCCCCTTTTGGTAGAAAATTCACCTAAAAAATTACCAAGCTAAGACTTGTCTGCACTTCACTTAATTCTGAAGACAATAACCAATCAAGATCCCAAAATCCACTCAGTTACTCAAAACCCACATAAATCTTGATACAAAAAGACCAACAATAAAAAGGAAATAGGGTCATGTGAAATTGTAAAAGACGCTAAAAGTAGCTAAGAATCACAAGAAATGTTGAAAAAGATGGTACCCTTTTGTCACATAAAACTTGAGAGTACCTTGGATCTGAGGCAACCCTATAATAAGAAACTTGAAAAAATTAAGAGTCTTTTTCAAACAATTATGTAACGAACAAAATATAATAAATGGGGATGGAAATAGTAGTACAAGATAGTAAACTAAAAACCACTACCTAATCCTTCCACTTTTTTCTTTTTCAAGAATATTTTTGTCCACAGTTCATACACCTCAGCTTCACTTTCCTTCTCATCCCCATAAGAGTAATACTATAATTTTGCTTTGCCCAATTTACTTGGAAAGAGAAGGGAGAAGCATCAACAAATGAAAAATGGGGTTTGTTTATACAATGAAACAGTTCAATGTGATCATTAAAAGACTTCCTCTTCTTCTTTATATTTTTTTCTTTTCATTGAATTAATATAATTTTCTATCTTTCAGTTGCGTTTAGAAAACTGTGTTGATGCTACGTGGACGGGTGGACTAAAAAATTCATTATTCTATAGTATATAAGATGAAATAAATAGAAAAGTTGTTTTTTTCGTTTTATACTACAATAGTATGATAATTTTGGGCATATGGAGTAAAACATAATTCCTACAAATAGAATAGAAAAAATGAAATAAATAGAAATAAAAAAGGACAGATTTCTAATCCAAAAGAGCATATTAAAGCCCATCCACCCATCTTTGTTCTTTCACTATTCTTTCGCCAATTCAATGCCCCACCATTTGTATTTGGCTATTTGGTGAACACAATTATTTTTTATGGAGTAATAAAAGAACTTGGTCTTTTTTTTTTGTTGGTATAGTACTAAAAATTATATAGAAAAGAGAAGAGGAGGTTGACCAAGGGCATAATAGTAATTTTAAATATATTAGTGCATTGATTGTTTGTATACTAGGCTCAAAAGTTTTGTTGTGGGTTCTTAATAACCGAAAAAATCAAAACTAATGTGTCCATAAGCTATTAAATTCTTTAGGTGGACCTCACTTTCCATTCAACCTTTACTATCGTTATTAAATTCATTACTTGATTGTTATTATTATTATTTTTAACAAGTACTTTGTACTAGAATAATTATTTTTTTGATAATTTATAATTCAAATGTTCGCCCGATTAAAAATACTAAGGTCGCATACATTTATATATGACAATTCTATTATTTTCTATTATATAGAAAAGAGAGGATGAGGTTGACCAAGGGCATAATAGTAATTTTAAATATGTTAGTGCATTGATTGTTTGCATACTAGGCTCAAAAGTTTTGTTGTGGGTTCTTAATAACCGAAAAAATCAATACTAACGTGTCCATAAGCTATTAAATTCTTTAGGTGGACCTCACTTTCCATTCAACCTTTACTATCGTTATTAAATTCATTACTTGATTGTTATTATTATTTTTTTAACAAGTACTTTGTACTAGAATAATTATTTTTTTGATAATTTATAATTCAAATGTTCGCCCGATTAAAAATACTAAGGTCACATACATTTATATATGACAATTCTATTATTTTCTTAAGAAATATTATTTTATTTATTAACTATTTCAGTAAAGAAGATTCATTAAAAAAAAATTAATGATACTATATGTAGATTTACATTCAAATGTTATTATATAATTATCAATTGATATCATTTTATACAAATTTCAATTGGAATACTTCATAAAATTCGGAAATTTTTTTATTTAAGAATAAAATATAGTTTCAAGTTCCCTTTTTGATTATAGAATATAAAAAATTATAATAATTATCCCCTCTCTAAAAATATGAGTTGAGAATATCTGAAGTAAAAATGAAGACAACTAATTTGTGAAATTATTTTAAAAATTATTATATATTAAGACGTATGAGAAGTATCGTCATACAATATTATACTTCTTCCTCTATAATCGAAGTTAGTTGAGTACATACTCTATTCAATTAGAATTCAATATTATAAAATTTTTAAAATAGATAAATATACAATTAATATTTTTTAAATAGTCTCAACAAATACTACTATTGTGATGATGATTGCATTAATACCCTAAATAGTATCTCAATCATATCGAATGAAACTAGAAAAAAATATTATGTCATTCCAATAGAACAAATCACAAAGTTTTTTGTTAAAATTCTTAATAATTAAAATCACGATTATTATTTAAAAGAACCAAAAAGTACCTTTTCATCAATTATTTGGGAATAATATTAATATTTAACTTATGATTAGTAAAAAAGAAAAAGATAATGCATTAACACGCTGAAAATACTTAAAGAATAAAACTATATATCATTCAATTTAAAAAATTTAAAAAATATATGACGAATTATTTCTCAACTAACTTTTTAATTACTATTTAATAATAATTAACTTAAGGCTTAGTGATGTAAAAAATATATTACAATAAAAGAGGCCCTATATAGAAATAATTTAAATTCTACTTGAATTATTATCTAATCACTGTATAATAAAGCATTAAACTCGACAAGTGTTTCAAAGTGATTGGTATAGTAATACGATTTCAGAAAAATTAAAATGCACATAATGCAAAAGATAAATAACAATACATGTAATCGTGGCTCTATACGTTATTATAGAAAAACCTATTCCATTTATTCTTTCCCTAAAGACGTATAAAGTGTGTAATTGACAATAGACCAAGAAATATTAAAAAGGTGGGAAAAAAAAATACAACAATTGGGCCCGTGCATCGCACGGGCGCATCATCTAGTAGTCCATTAAAAGGGAAGAGTTATGTATCAAGATCTTATTCGTTCTCAAGACTCAAATTCCATTTTTTTTAAATTAATAATGAAAGATTATTAGGAAGGGAACTTTGTCATAATTAATAAAGTTGATGCTACGGGAAGAAGGTCATTAGTTCGCACCATAGAAACAATGTGTTACAAAAATACAGGGTATGACTAGTACAATAGACCCTTGTAGTCCAATCATTCCCCCGATCTTGTGCATAATAGGAGCTTAATATTCGATTTGCCTTTTTAATGGACAAATCCTAACCATTCCACCACAACTGATGTAAGATCGCATCGTGTATACATCGACCAATTCTATTTGACAATTTGTAACGATCAACAAGTTCATTAATTATTTACTATATCGGAGCATATGAAAACTTACATTCGGAACCCAAATACAAAATCTTCATATTATTATTCTTATAGTTCAATCATTCTTTGTGTGGACCTTTTTGATGGATAACTTAATGGAGAACATGTCCTTTATACATTCAACAAAAGTTCCACTTAGAGAGGCTCTATCCAATGTCCTTTCTTCTCTGGGATATAATTTAGATTATGTGCTCGAGTCCTGTAACGTAAAGGTGATAATTTAAGTCCAAATTTATTTAACTCGTTCAACCCGTTTAAAATTAGGCCGATCATTGACTCATGCATTTATTAAATTCGATCTATCTAATACTCCTATCAGTTAAAGTTTGACTGGTTTTTCATCCAAATCAATTCGTGATAATTTTGCTAAAATATCTTTAAAATAATTTTTTTATTTGAAATATTATATATAACCATAAACAAATCTTCTTAGTTAATTAATAGTAATTCATAAAAAAATAATACACATTAATTAAAGTTTTGTAAGATTTGGACGGATTGGACTATGATCCAAAATTTAGTCCATTTTAACACATCTCATCTTAGCCCAAGTAATTTTTGGACAGGTCATTGACCAACCAAATTATTTATGCAATCTATCTGTTTATGTCCAACTCTCGAATTTCTATATTTTTGTACATAACTCCATTTGGTAATGAAATTATTTTAATTTCCAAAAAAAAAAAAGGTAAAATCACAGTCAAGGATAAAGTGAAAACTCCCAACTTTACCTTTAAAATCAAACTCCCCCGTTAACTTTGAACAATACATGTTCTCTCACTCATTTCTCCATTAACTTTTTTAAAATATCCATTTTCCTTTATATTATCACCATTATATCTCTTTTTATAATATCATAATATTTTTTTTTCTTTTCTAAGAATATTTTTTTAAAACTATATAATAACTAAATCTCATTTTCAAGATTAAAAATCAAAATAGTAACCAAGCATATAACTTGATATTGAATAGTAAAACTGATGAGTAGAATAAAAAGATAAAATGTAAATATTTACTCGTAGAAAAACTCAAAAGTTAATTTACACAATTGAGAATAAAAATAGTGGGAACTTTATATACTCAATGCAAGTAATAAAACAATAGTTATTAAAATGACAGCAGAATTTATAATAAAATTTTGAAAGAATTTATATTTATATTTAATTAAACTTTAAATTATATATTTCAAGTTTAAATAGATTCATTATCAAATTTTATATATATATATATATATATATATATATATATATATATATATATATATATATATATATATATATATATATATATATATATATACACATGAGGAAAACGTGCGTGGATGGAACTACATGAGGTAAGAAGATTCAATTTAACCCCCTTTTGGAAAATTAGCACAAATAGGGAAAAAATGAGTTTGTTCTAGCAATGGAATATCAAAATCGATTGTTGAAGACCTTGAAGTATAATCCAAAATTCAATTTTCACCCTAAATGTGATAAAATGAAAATTGTCCAACAAGGATTTGCAGATGATCTATTATTATTCTGTAGAGGAGATGTAGTATATGTTCAACTGTTGTATCAACGCTTCAAAGAGCTTTCAAAGACTTTTGGGTTGGTATCTATTAATGACCAAAGTTCCATCTATTTTGGTAGGGTGACAAATGATATACAAGAGATCATAGAGACCTTGGGATTTGGAAAGGGATCATTCCCTTAAGTACAAAGAGGCTAACAATTGTACAGTGTTACCCCCTGTTGGGGAAGAAGATCGGCAAGATCACTAACTGGACATCAAGATTCTTATCATATGTTGCCATGTTGGTCGACTTCAACTGATCAAAAATGTCCTATTCTCTATCCAAACATTTTGGTCTCAGATCTTTCTGTTGCCTAAGAAGATTGTGAGTCTGATTGAGTCTACTTGTAGGAAGTTTTTATGGACTGGAGGTACTACTCTGATCAAGAAGGCCTTGCTTGCATGGAATAGTCTGTGATACCCAAAGTCAGCACGAGGATTCAATGTATTGGATATTCATGTGTGGAACAAAGCTGTAATTTGCAATCTTTGTTATATTATTGAGTTACATATAAAATTATTAAGTATCCTTGACAATAAAAAAATTATAATATAGTGATAAATGGGATTTAAAATTATTCTAGGTCACAAGTTTAAATCTTAGATGTGATATTTTAGCTTTTTAAAAATAGTACGAGCTTTTGGCTTTGCCAACGACAAAATATAACTTAAATTTATACTTAATGCGTGTTTTATAAAAATAACATCGGATTTGGTAACAAATTTTACAAAAGCAATTTTTTATTATTTTAATAAACTCAAATTATAATTTTATAAGGTATAACATAATTTAAGTTATAGGTTAAATCATAAGAAATTAGCATATATAATAAAATATAATTACACAAAGAAGGAAATTAAAAATGGTAAGGGCAAACTAGGCATTGTATAGGGTTTGGGGGGGGGGGGGGGCAATTATTTATAGTTGGAGGGAAAGTTTAATTTTTAAAGCAAAGGTCGTGGTATAAATAATTCTTTAAGAGCTCTAATCCAATTTTTATTTCAATTAAAAAGTAATTTACACAAGTTTTGCTGCCACAAAACAAAACATCGTCCTAAACCATTATAATAAATTTTATTTAAAATTTACATTTGGGAGAAATATAAATATTTATTTACTGGTTTTGCTTGTACAGCTGAGATATTGACATTAATCTTCATTCCATATAAGTAAATTTTTCCAAATCAGCTTCTTTCAAACCAAAGGTAGAATTGAAAAGAAAATAAGATAGCATTCGCCCGAACATAATCAATTTCTTTACTTTATTATTTGCATATAAATAAGAGAGTACAAGGGTCTAATCTCGAAGTATTTGATTAAAAAAGAGTTAATTCAAGGATCTGGTCTGATCTGATCATATTTGTATAAGGTAAATCTGTGATTAAAAGAACCGAGGTTAGACTTTTGTTGATTAGTAGCAATATACTATTAAGCAGCTAAACAGATGATGACATAGAGAAGCTTTGTAGTGGTTGGATGTGACGACCCGACCCGTCATCACATGAGTTACTGTCCAATTTCTCCCTTATTGTATTGCTTTATGTGTCAATATCGGTATTAGAGTTTATCGGGTGTAATTGAATTGGTTTTGGTTGAAAATAAGACACATAGCCTTTTAGAAGGAAGCTTATTTTAGAAAGGTCAACCGGAAATTGACTATATTGTTAGAGGGCTCGGATGTGAATTCCGATGGTTTGGTTAGTTTTGGGGGATGATTTGTGACTTAGGAGTACGATCGAAATCGAATTTGGAGGTTCGGTGTAGAAATAGGCTTGAATTGACAAAGTTGGAATTTTGGCGAATTCCGGTTGATATGTGAGATTTTGATCCGAGATCAAAATGAAATTCTGAGAGTTGTAGAAGTTTCGTTAGGTGATTTTGGATATGTCTGCAAATTTTCAGGTCATTCGGACGTTATTTTGTCGGGTTTTTGATCGAATGTAAAATTCGGAAGTTTTAGTTAAACTTAGGCTTGAATCCGTCGTGATTTGATGATTTTTGTGTTAATGGACATGTTTTGATGATTGAAACAAGTTCGTATGAAGTTTTGGGGTAGGTTGGTATTTTTGGTTGAGGTCACGGGGGCCTCAGAGTGATTTCGGGTGTTCAAACGGACCCTTTTTTAGCTTGTAAAGACATCAGATTTTCTCCTGCTAGTGTTCAAACTTTAGTGCATCGCATTCGCATGGTGAGGGACGCGAACGCGTAGGGCAATTTTGGGAGCCTGGAAGTTATGCCTTCGCATTCACGAAGGAGATGCCGCGAACGCGTAGTTGTGGAATCTGGTGATTCACATTCGCATTTGGTGTTCCGCGTTCACGAATGAGGATTTGGAGTCAGTGGAATTTTGTTATACGCGTTCGCGTGAGAGAAGGATGCGTTCGCGTGGAGTCAGGCCGTTGGGCATCATGTTTGCGTGGGGATATGTCGTGTTCGCGTAATGTATTTTCAAATTTTAAATTTATTGGCCTTCACGTTCGTGTGACTTGTGTCGTGAACGCAATGAAGAAAGTGCTAGGTGGACAGAAAGGTTTTATAACATTTCCTCCTTGAGAAAAAGTCAGTTTTCACCATTGTTGAGCATAGTTGGGAGCTTTTGACGAGAAATTAAGAGGATTTCAACTAGGATTCGATTGGAGGTAAGTTTTATGAGCTAATTACGTGATTTTATTGAAGATTTCTCTGAAAATTTGGTGAAAATTGGAGAAATTAGGGCTTGGTTTTGGTTATTGTAGAATTGGAATTGAAGGGGCTATTGAACTTCGATTTTGATAAATTTTATATGTATGAACTTGTGGCAGGATGAGGATTCCAAAAATATGAATTTCGTAATTTTTTGAGAAGTGGGCCCGAGGCTCGGGTTTTGCCAACTACGTGTTTTTGGGTATTTTTCGAGTTCTTTCGATTGAGTTATGTTCCATTAGCCTATTTTAATATATTTCTTGTGGTTTTGATCGGATTCGGCACTCGTGGAGGTTGATTCAAGAGGGGAAGGCTTAGTGGACTAGTCTCGTGGCTGGTTCTAGGTGAGTAACAGATGTGTATGATGGCCTTAGATTTTGAAACCACGGCATATCACACTGTGAGGCTATATTGAGGCGAGACACGTACTCTACGGTGAGTGCGGGGTCGATTGTGATTGGGGACTATGGCTTAGTCCGCCCGAGTGATGTGGTACTATGTTGTTGGCTATAAATGAGTTGGTAATCCTACCACTTTGATGTTTATGAATATATTTGGGCTGCCTGCCGGTTATTTAGATCCCGTAAGAATTGTTTTTACTATTTCTATGATTTATAGCATGTTTTATGATATCAGTCCTGAGCTAAATACTGTCTAGAAATGACTGGCAAATTCTCAGGTTTTGAACACCCAATTTTATAATTACTGATAAACAGAACTAAAAATGGTAAGTTTAACTATGCCTATGTGGCTTGCATATATATAACTGGACTAATAGTGGATCGGGTTGCACGCTGCAGCGTATGTTACTAAGATATTGCGCTTGGGCTGTAGGAGCCCCTCCGGAGTCTAAACCACCACAGTGAGCGCAGGTACCCAAATGGATCGGGCTGCGCGCCGCAGCGGTCATGTGCATCTGCATTGCATTCATGCACTGATACTTATCTGCTCTATCTGTTAGTATTTCTTGAGATTACACTATTTAATGAGTAGAAATACTGTTGTAGCTTTTCTTACTTTCAATGTCATTATACATGTCTATTACCACTGAGTTAGAAGTACTCAATTTACTCCCTGCACCATGTGTGCAGATCCAGGTACTTCAGGGCATAGCTGAGGTTACTGTTGTTCTTCAAATATATTATTCGGAGTTGTCGAGGTAGCTGCCTAGCATCCGCAAGACCCGATTCCTCCCCTATTCCTTGTTATTTGACTTTTTCACGTACATTCAGGCTATGTAGTATTACAGTATTATTATGCTATTCTGGTAGAGACTCTAGACTCATGACCCCCAGGTCTTTGGGAGGTTGCACTGCATTTGATAAATATTGGGTTGTTTTCTATCTATCAGCTATAATTTGGTTTTCTTCGCTGTTAATAAGTTTTAAATAAATGGTTTTGAGCTCTGTGCTCGGGTTAAGAGAATAATTGGTCAGACTTGCCTAGCAGTTGTGTTGGCGCCATCATGATCGGGTTTGGGGTCGTGACAAGTTGGTATCAGAGCCTAGGTTACTAGGCCTCATGAGTCTTGAGCCGATTAGTAGAGTCTTGCGGATCGGTACAGAGACGTCTGTATTTATCCTTGAGATGCTGCAGAACCTTTAGGAAACACTTTATAATCTTGAACTCTTATCGTGCGGCTTTGTTGTTCTGAGAACTAAACTTCTGTATTCTATTCTCTCGTAGATGGCGAGAACTCGTGCTACCGGATGTGGCGGGCGACCACCATTGCCACCTGCTAGAGGCCATGGACGCGGCCGTGGTCATGGTCATAGTCAAGGTAGAGCAGAAGGGGAAGTACCAGTTGACCCACTCGTTGCCCCTATTCAGGATCAACCTCCAGTTGTTGATACTCCAGCAGCAACCATTCGGGCACCGGCAGTGGCCATCATGATTCCTATCTTTCAGGAGGCTTTAGATCGGATCTTATCTCTCTGCACTGGTCTAGCTCAGGCAGTTTTATCCTCTACTGCCGCAACTACTTCTCAAACAGGGGGTGGTCATTAGACCCCCACAGCCCGTACACCCGAGCAGGCTGTGCAGGGATTACAGACACCAGAGGCAGCCCCAGCTCAACTAGTTGCACCGGTTGCTCTAGTTGTGCCAGTCGCACCAGCCCCAGGGTATGTTGTTCCAGTGATGCCTGACGACGAGCAGCATCAGCTAGAGAGGTTTGGTAGACTTCAGCCTCGGACATTCAGCGGTACTGAAGGCGAGAATGCCTAGGGATTTCAGGACAATTGTCAGAGGATGCTTCGTAATGCAGGGATTTTAGAGTCTAGTGGGGTGTGTTTTACTACCTTCTAGTTCTCGAGGCCAGCATTCACATGGTGGGAGGAGTTTGAGAGGTGTAGGCCTGCGAGAGCAACACCCCTTACTTGGTAGCAGTTCTCCATTCTCTTTTTGGAAATGTAAGTGTCGCAGTCTCGTAGAGAAGAGCTGTGCCGACAATTTGAGTGGTTGATCCAGGGTGATATGACAGTGACCCAGTATGAGTTAAGGTTCACGCAGTTGGCTAGACATGCCACTTGGATGATCCGACAGATCAGGAGAGGATCGGGAGGTTTGTGGATATGGCTTGCCATATGAGGAGATAGTATCCTCGGCTTCGTAGTGGTCGGTCTTAGCAGAGGGATTAGCCCTCCTTTTCTACTCCGTCTACTTCAGCACCATCCCAGTCTGGTAGGGGTGAGGGTCAGTCAGCTAAAGGTCGCCCTAGGAGTGTTGATCGATCGAGCGGTGGTCATGTTCAGTTTTATGCGCTTCCAGATATGAGAGAAGTTGTTGCATCAGATGCAGTGATCAGAGGTATTATCTCAGTTTGCCACATGGATGCTTCTGTTTTGTTTGATCCTGGGTCTACATACTCGTATGTGTCTTCATATTTTGCTCATCATTTGGGTACGATCCGTGGTTGTCCTGCCTTGCCTGTGCATGTATCTACCCCGGTGGGTGATACTATTATTATGGATCACATGTATCGATCCTGTCTTGTTACTATTGGGGGTTTGGAGACCCGAGTTGATTTGCTGTTGTTGGGTATGGCAGATTTCGATGTGATTCTAGGTATGGATTGGCTATCTCCATACCATGATATTCTGGACTATCATGTTAAGACAGTTACGTTGGCTATTTCGGGTATTTCGAGGATTGAGTGGCGAGGTTCGACTGATTATGTCCCTAGCTGGGTGATTTCTTTCTTAAAGGCCCAGCGGATGATTAAGAAAGGATGTTTATCATATTTAACGTTTGTGAGAGATATTGGAGCTGAGACTCCTAGTATTGATTTTGTGCCCATTGTGAGGGACTTCCCAGATGTGTTTCCATCAGACATGTCGGGCATGCCGCCGGACAGGGTTATTGACTTTGGTATTGATTTGGTGCAGGGCACTCAACCCATCTCTATTCCTCCTTATCGTATGGTACCGATTGAGTTGAAGGAATTGAAAGAGCAGCTCTAGGAACTCCTAGATAAGGGGTTCATTCGCTCGAGTGTGTCACAGTAGGGTGCACCGATGTTGTTTGTCAAGAATAAAAATGGCTCAATGAGAATGTGTATTGATTATAGACAGTTGAACAAGGTAACGGTGAATAACAAGTATCCTCTACCGCGCATTGATGATTTATTTGATCAGTTCCAAGGAGCGAGGGTGTTCTTGAAGATTGATCTTCATTGAGGCTATCACCAGCTGAAGATTAGAAATTTTGATATTATGAAGACAGCCTTCAGGACGATATATAGACATTATGAGTTTTTAGTTATGTCTTTTGGGTTGACTAATGCCCCAACTGCGTTCATACACTTGATGAACAATGTGTTCCACCATATCTGGAGTCATTTGTGATCGTGTTTATTGATGACATCCTAGTATACTCGGATACCCAGGAGGAGCATGCTCAATATTTGAGAGTAGTGTTGCAGAGGTTGATGGAGGAGAAGCTGTATGCAAAGTTCTCCAAGTGTGAGTTCTGTCTTGGGTCTGTAGCTTTTCCGGGACATATGGTGTCTAATGATGGTATTCAGGTTGACCCAAAGAAGATAGAGGCAGTGTAGAGTTGGCCTAGGTCATCCTTAGCTACGGAGATTCAGAGTTTTCTCGGTTTGGTGGGGTATTACCGCCAATTTATTCAGGGATTTTCATTTATCGCTTCGTCCTTGACCAGGTTGACGTAGAAGGGTGCACCGTTCGTATGGTCGAATGAGTGTGAGGAGAGCTTTTAGAAGCTCAAGACAGCTTTGACCACAACTTCAGTGTTAGTCTTTCCATCAGCTTCAGGTTCTTATACCGTGTATTATGATGCATCGAGAGTTGAGATAGGTTGTGTGTTGATGCATGAAGGTAGGTTTATTGCTTATGCTTCTCGTCAGTGGAAGCTTTATGAGAAGAACTACCATGTTCATGATTTAGAGTTAGCTCCCATAGTTCATGCCTTGAAGATTTGGAGGCACTATTTGTATGGCGTGTCCTGTGAGGTGTATACTAAACATTGCAGTCTCCGACACTTGTTTAAATAGAAGGATCTAAATTTGAGGCAACGGAGGTGGCTTGAGTTGCTCAAGGATTATGACATCACCATTTTATATCATTTGAGAAAGGCCAATATAGTTGCAGATGCTTTGAGCCGAAAGGCGGTTAGTATGGGCAGCCTGGCGTATATTCCAGTTAGGGAGAGACCCTTTGTAGTTAATGTTCAGGCGTTGGCCAATCAGTTAGTGAGGTTGGATATTTTAGAGCCCAACAGGGTATTGGCTTGTGTTGTTTCTCGGTATTCCTTATATGATCGCATTCGTGAGCGCTAGTATCATGATCCACATTTGTTTGTCCTTAAGGACAGAGTTCAGCACGATGATGCCAGGGCTGTGACTATTAATAGCATGGTGTGTTGAGGATTCAAGGCCGTATTTGCGTTCCCAATGTGGATGAGCTTCGGGGGTTGATATTCGAGGAGGCCCACAACTCATGGTATTTTATCCATCCAAGTGTCGCGAAGATGTATTAGGATTTAAGACAACGTTACTGGTGGAGAAGAATGAAGAAGGATATTGTGAGTCATGTAGCATGATGGCTCAACTGTCAGCTGGTCAAGTATGAGCATCATAGGCCTGGTGGTGTGTTTCAGCATATAGATATTCCCGAGTGGAAATGGGAGAGGATTACTATGGACTTTGTTAGTGGTTTCCCTCGGACAGCGAGGAAGTTTGACTCAGTTTGGTTGATTGTGGATAGGCTGACCAAGTCCGTGCACTTCATTCCTGTATGTACTACCTATTCCTCGGAGCGGTTAGCAGAGATATTCATCCGTGAGATTGTAAGACTGCATGGGGTCCGAGTTTCTATCATATTAGATAGAGGTACTCAGTTTACTTCGTAGTTCTGGAGGACTTTCCAGCGAGAGTTGGGTTCATAGGTAGAGTTGAGCACTGCATTTCATCTAGGGATGGCAAACGGTGCGGGGCGGGGCGGTTGCGGGGCACACCCGCGAAGACTCCAACCCGCCCCACACCCCCCCGAAAAACAATTTTTTCTAATTTTAACCGCCCTGCCCCGCGAAAAACCGCACCGCCCCGCTCCGCGAAAAACCACCCCGCCTCACCCTGCATATATATATTTTAAATTTTATTCTGGATTAAAATTAATTTTGCATATATATCCCTTTTGCTCCTTTATCTCTTATGGTGAAATATGTAGTATATATCATTGGGATGTTACACACATTATTATTTCTCCTGTTGCTTGCTTGTATATTTCTTCCACGGGAAACTTTTCAGAGAACTTATCTGAAGCTCCACTTGCCTGAGCAACCCAACAAAGAGAAAGTGATCAAACTGAAACTTAACTACCATTCGAAACGCTAGTGTGTGAGTGTGTGACAAACATATATAATACATGAAACCCTAGTATCACAGAATACTTAATACTAACATTCTGAGAAACCATATGTGGTAATCTCAGTGTGCATATATAGAGCTTTAATTGCAATAAACAACTCGCGACCTGCACCGCCCCGCGTTAATTATTTTTAAAATAATTATGCCCCGCCCCGCCCCGCAAATAATGTAACTCGCCCCGCCTCGCGAATGCTGAAAAACTGCCCCGCCCCGCCCCGCCCCGCACCGTTTGCCATTCCTAATTCATCCTTAGAGGACGAACAGTTCGAGCCTACCATTCAGATATTGGAGGACATATTGCGTGCCCGTGTTATTGACTTTGGAGGTTTATGGGCTGATTACTTGCCTCTCGCAGAGTTTGCTTATAACTACAGCTACCAATCCAGCATTCAGATAGCGCCATATGAGGCTTTATATGAGAGGCGGTGTAGATCTCCAGTTGGTTGGTTTGAGCCCGGCGAGGCTAGGTTATTGGGGACAGAGTTGGTCCAAGATGCTTTGGACAAGGTGAAGGTGATTCAGGAGAGACTTCGCACAACCCAGTCGGTCCAGTTATGCGGACCGGAAGGTCCGAGATGTGTCTTATTCAGTGGGTGAGAAGGTCTTGCTGAAGGTTTCGCCTATGAAAGGCGTCATGAGTTTTGGAAAGAAAGGAAAGCTGAGTCTGAGGTTCATTGGACCTTTTGAGATACTGAGGAGGATTGGAGAGGTGGCCTATATGCTTGCTTTGCCACCCATCCTATTGGGAGTTCATCTGGTATTCCACGTGTTTATGCTTCGGAAGTATGTTGGGGACCCATCGCATGTGTTGGACTTCAGTACAGTTCAGTTGGATGATGACTTGACTTATGATGTGGAGCCTGTAGCAATTTTGGGTCGACAGGTACGGAGACTGAGGTCTAAGGATATAGCGTCAGTGAAGGTACAGTGGAGGGGTCGACCCATGAGGAGGCCACTTGGGAGACCAAGCGGGAGATGTGAAGCAGATATCCTCACTTGTTTGAGACTCCATGTATGTTTCTTGACCTGCTCGAGGATGAGCATTTGTTTTAGTTGGGAAGGATGTGACGACCCGACCTGTTGTCACATGAGTTACTGCCGCGTTTCCCCCTAATTGTGTTGTTTCATGTTTCAATATCGGTATTAGAGTTGATAGGGTATGATTGAATTGGTTTTGGTTGAAAATAAGACACATGACCTTTTAGAAGGAAGCTTGTTTTACAAAAGTCAACTAGAAGTTGACTAAGTGGTTAGAGGGCTCAGATGTGAATTCTGGTGGTTCGGTTAGCTATAGAGGATGATTTGTGACTTAGGAGTGCGATCGAATTCGAATTTGGAGGTCTGGTGTAGAAATAGGCTTGAATTGGCGAAGTTGGAATTTTGGCGAATTCCGATTGATAGGTGAGATTTTGATCTGGGGGTTGGAATGGAATTCTGAGAGTTGCAGTAGCTTCGTTAGGTGATTTTGGATATGTATGCAAATTTTTAGGCATTGTTTGGTCGGGGTTTTGATCGAATGTAAGCTTTGGAAGACTTAGTTAAACTTAGTCTTGAATCTGTCATGATTTGATAATTTTTGTGTTAATGGACACATTTTGATGATTGGAAAAAGTTCATATGATATTTTGGGGTAGGTAGGTGTTTTTGGTTGAGGTTCCGGGGGCCTCGGGGTGATTTCGGGTGTTCAAATGGACCATTTTTGGCCTGTAACGACATTAGATTTTCTGTTGTTGGTGTTGCAAACTTTAGTGCATCACATTCGCGTGGTGAGGGACGCGAACGCGTAGGGACAATTTTGGGTGCCTGGAAGTTATGCCTTCGTGTTCGTGAAGGAGATGCCGCAAATGTGTAGTTTTGGAATTTGGTGATTCGCATTCGCGTTTGGTGTTCCGCGTTCGCCAATGAGGATTTGGTGTAAGCGGAATTTTGTTATACGTGTTAGCGTGAGAGGAGGACGCGTTTGTGTGGAGTCGGGCCATTGGAAATCGCGTTCGCGTAGGGATATGTCGCATTCGTGTAGTGTATTTTCAAATTTTAAAGTTGTTGTCCTTCGCGTTCGCATGACTTGTGTCGCGAACGGGATGAAGAAAGTGCTGGGCGGACATAAGGGTTTTACAACATTTCCTCTGTAAGCAAAAGTCATTTTTCATCACTGTTGAGCATATTTGGGGGCTTTTGACGAGAGATTAAGATGATTTCGACTAGGATTCGATTGGAGGTAAGTTTTATGAGCTAATTATGATTTAATGAAGATTTATCATTGAAATATGTGAAAATTGGGTGAAAATTGGAGAAGTTAGGGCTCGGTTTTTGGTATTATAAAATTGGAATTTGAAGGGACTATTGGACTCCGATTTTGATAAATTTTATATGTACGGACTCGTGGCGGGACTTAGATTCCCAAAATGTAAATTTCATAATTTTTCGAGAAGTGGGCCTGGGGCTCGGGTTTTGCCAACTTCGTGTTTTTGGGTATTTTTCGAGTTATTTCGATTAGGTTATGTTCCATTAGCCTATTTTAATGTATTCCTTGTGGTTTTGATCAGATTCAGCATTTGTGGAGGTTGATTCAAGAGGGAATGGCTTAGCTGACTCGTCTCGTGACTAGTTCGAGGTGAGTAATAGATGTGGATGATGACCCGAGGGTTTGAAACCCCAATATATCACACTGTAACGCTATATTAAGGCGAGACATGTACTCTACAATGAGTGCGGGGTCGATTGTGATTGGGGACTATGGCTTAGTCCGTCCGAGTGATGTGGTACTATGTTGCTGGCTATAAATGAGCTGGTAAACCTCCTACTTGGATGGTTATGGATATATTTGGGCTGCGTGCCGTTTATTTGGATCCCGTAGGGAATGTTTTCACTGTTTCTGTGATTTATAGCATGTTTTCATGGTATCAATCATGAGCTAAATACTGTCTAGAAATGTTTGGCAAATTCTCAGGTTTTGAACACCTAATTTTATAATTACTGATAAACGGAACTAAAAATGGTAAGTTTAACTATGCCTATGTGGCTTGCATGCATATAGCTGGATTGATAGTGGATCGGGATGCACGTCGCAATGTATGTTACTAAGATATTATGCTTGGGCTGTAGGAGCCCCTCCGAAATCTGAACCCCCACAGTGAGCGTGGGTACCCAAATGAATCGGGTTGCGCGCCGCAGCGATCATGTACATCTGCATTGCATTCATGCATTGATACTTATCTGCTCTATCTGTTAATACTTCTTTAGATTACACTGTTAAATGAGTAGAAATACTGTTGTAACTTTACTTTGTCGTATATTGGGATTTCTTACTTTCAGTGTCATTATACATGTCTATTACCGCTGAGTTAAAAGTACTCACTTTACTCCCTGCACCATGTGTGTAGATCCAGGTACTTTAGGGCACAGCTGAGCTTATTGTTGTTCTTCAGAGATATTATTCGGAGTTGTTGAGGTAACCCCGTAGGAGCCGACTCCTCCCCTATTCCCTGTTATTTGACTTTTTCGCGTACATTCAAACTATGTAGTATTACAGTATTATTATGCTATTCTGGTAGAGGCACTAGACTCATGACCCTCAGGTCTTTGGGAGGTTGCACCGTATTTGATGAATATTGGGTTGTTTTCTATCTATCAACTATAATTTGGTTTTTCTTTGTTATTAATAATTTCAAAATAAATGGTTTTAAGCTCTATGCTCGGGTTGAGAGCATAATTGGCCGGGCTTGCCTAGCAGTTGTGTTGGGCACCATCACGACAGGGTTTGGGATCGTGACATTGGACATAAAAGATGACCTCATTCTGATTAGATTTAGATGATGTAAGTGGCACGGGCGCACGAATGAATTTTTGTAAGCGGTGTCAAAATCTAAAGAAGAACGAAAATAATAATGTTAATTATCATTCTTCTAAGCAAGAAATAGTCTTAGTCTATTGGTTTATTGAGTCTTAAGCAAAAAAAGGTCATTCAAATCTACTTCATCATATATTCTAATCACAAAGTCTCTCTCAAATATTTGAGATAAAATTGCAGTAGTTGAGATTTGAACTTTTGACATCATAAATAAAAAATCAAACACATAACTAAAACACCAAATAATAATTTATGTGTAGTGCCATTTTTTCGTACTTATTCGTTTTCTCACAATATTAATTTAGTAAAATATTTGGATGAAGAGGTGTTGCGTGACACCGCTTCGCTAAGTGTGGATCCTTTCCTGTAAGTGGTATCACGCCTCCTTTTTCCGAGCTAGCTTTATCAACTTTTACTACACCCTGGGAAGGGATATAGTAAGAAAGGAGTTTTTCCAATTTAAGGACAATCGAAACAGGATTCATTTTTTATTTAAGGTTCAGACTCGCCACTTGGGAGATTTATGGTGTCCCAACTCATCGGTTTGAATCCCGAATCGAGGAAGGTTTTGACTCTGTTTAACAGTCGCGAACCAAAAATCTGGGTAAGAAATTCTATTAACGCGGGAGCAGGTATTAGGCATTGTCGAGTTCGTGGTTCTAGTACGGCCGCTCAACTGTTATATTTAGCTAAAATTTAATTTTTGTACATGTTACCTTACTTGTGTAATTTTAAAATTAATTACCGTTTTTTGTCAATTAGTTTTTTTTAAGAAAGGGAACGTCGTTTAACAATATGTTTTCGGATCACGTCACATGAAATGCACCCGGATCCTCAACACATTCTTATTCGATATTTTCGGATTTGGATATGAGCTATATGAAATGCACACCCGTATTAGGAAGGTAAGATTATTAAGAATCGCGCCTAAAGTGGCTAACGTATTGTTATCTTTTGGGAAGACCGTGAAATTCGCCAAACGGACCATCCCGAATACTAAGTATTTAATAAGTAATTAATGAGGGGCCCGCAACTATATATTTGATTTGGCGAGGCTCATCTCATTTTTATTATTTAAAGGCCAAACTAAAGTAGCTAAGTTTTCTATTTTTCATCTCTAAAGGTCAATTAATTCATGAAATATAAATTCGAGTCTCGAATTCAAGTCCGAATTCAAACAAAAGGATAAAAACTCTTAACTTGAACCCGCTACCTAATTCAAAACCCGATTTTATATTTATGGTTAATTTCCCTTGTTCCCAATGTAATTTGAAAATTTCTAATTTATAACAAATAGTGACTTACACGTTGGATGTTTATTCAATGAGGTCTATCATATAATATCTTAGAGTTTTGCTATTTTAATAAGCAAAGGCCAAATATGGCCTTGAAACAGGCCCATTTCATGAGCTGAAATTCAAAACTAAGCCAATCTGAGTAATTGAGGCTCAAACGAGAATGAGATATAAGCCCAAAAACTGTGTCTTCAACACACATTGATTTATTCAACCAGGCACACAAGGCAAATTAATATGGGATAATTTCACATAAATACAATTCACATATTTGACTTGCAACATAATAGCTCAGTCATAACTTTACAAATCTATAGCCCTAAAAATAATCGGCTAATATTTGAAAAAAGACGGCAACAGAGTTTAACCAGGATAATTATAGGGATTTAGATGAAGACATGAGATTTTCTAATTCTTCTGTCATATAATTTTGATATTTCTCTCCCAATTTATCTTTACTGCTGCAAGTTGTCCCCAATTTTTTACCCATTTTACTTATATGGTAAAATTTAAAAACAAATGATGCAAGTTAGTGATTTGACGGAGAATCAACAAAGAAAGTAGATTTATACATGAATTACTCCAGAAAAAAGAAGAAACACATGAAACAAAATTAATTTGATTATACATATGCAATACTTGTATAATGATGTATAACTATGTATAAACTTGTATATGGAATCTATAATAATGTATATCAAAAGAATAAGAGAAATAGAAGAAGAAGATAAGTGATGTTATGAACATATATACACATTTATATATAATTATATATATTTATACATAATTATACACATTTATACACACTTATACATTAATGTATAAGTGTGCATAAATAGTGGTTATACAATATTTATACCAGAACACATCTTATGTTCAATATTACACCTCTATTTCAGTATCAAAATATCAAAAGAGAGTTTTTCAGAGGAGGTTAGATCAGAAAATTAAAGAGGAGAGAAGATGGAGATGGAATTGTTTTATACAAGAAGATAAAGCAGGAACATCATCTCAAGAACTTGAAATTGTCTAAATACAACACAAGACCTCTTTTTCATTCTCCGATGACTTCACTCACTTCATCATCGACCTATTTACCTTGAAAGTTGAAGGAAAAAAATGGAGGATGTCTGCAAGTCTTCAACCTCTTTCCAACAATTTGAGAAGAAACAAAAAATTATTAATGGAGGATAAACACATTTTGTCTTAACAAAACTCACTTTGCACAAAGAAAAAAAGAGTACTCCAAATAGAAATAACAATTTAGTCTACTTGAGGAGATGTTTAATACAATAATAGAAAAAGCATTCCTGTTAGGTTGAATGAGAGAATGTCTGCTGAAGTTAAAAGAGGAAGAAGCATATAAATTTTGGTGAAAAGTTGAAGAAAAAAACAAAGAAGGATAAAGGAGGTTGTCACTAGGTTAAATAATGAAAATGGGTTATGCATTATCTACAAAATGGGCTATGCCGGGTAAAGTTTTAAAATATGGGCTATTTTGTATTCTAAAAATAGGCCGACTGGACATACGACGTAATTTTGTCAATTAATAACGAGCAAATATCATCTATAGCCACTAGGGTCAAACTAATAACAACCGATAGCCCAAAATTATAATATACATTTTGTAGCCTAAAAGTTATTCTAGTGGGTAGCCCAAAATACTAGTGGGTCTAGGGTGGGGCGCGGATATTCTTATCTATGAAATATCAGTCCCATTTAAATGAAAAGACAATGCTCAGATTATTTTCCTCGACAAAATACTAGTGGGTCTTTGCATGTTAATTTGTTGCTTCCGTGCCAACATATATTTCTTTTCTCTTTTTGGAGCTTTCTTTGCTTAAAATCCGACTTTACACACTTCCATTTATATGATCACTCTCTCTCACTAGGAATCAATGAAATAATTATTTGAGTGAGACTGAAACCAAATTTTAAGACAAAATATTCGAAATTAGATGAAGGTAGGAAGCTACAATATTTAAATATTCCACAGCTATTTTGAACGGAAGCTTGAGAAATCTATCCAGTCATCATCAGGAAAATGCTAGCTTTTGCTGAGAATTTCATAAATACTCCACAGCTATTTTGAAATACATATTTCAACTCGTAGTAATATTTAAAATTACTAAATTATAATTTAATAAGTAGATGAAAGGATTTGAGAGCCCGTTATAGAAAACCAATTAAACAGAACGATCTTCCTTTAAACTACTACAAAATTATACAAAATATAGTGTCATTATAAAAAAAATATACAAAATAGATATAACTATACAAAATATATACAAAATAGATATAATTATACAAAATATATACAAAAAAGACTGTCACTATACAAAAATACATGATACACTCCAAATACACCGTGTGCACACATTGCACATACAAAATTATTTTTAATTTATATACACTATGTTTCCATATTAGAAAATACACATTATATACAATTTTGATACATTGGTTAGATAGATTATACATTAACGATACAAAATATATTTAGGGTACACAAATATATACACTTTAGATACACAAGCACACTCGAGATAGGCTCAATATACATCAATGATACACTGTCGAACTTAGGATACAATATTTATACATTGCAAAAAAAAATAGTTTTTCTATCGCATCCAGTAGGGGTCGAACCTGCGACCTTTAGCATAGAAAATAAGCGCTCTATCCACTGAGCTACAGGAACTTATATGACTCTTTTCTTTCGGCTCCTATGTGAAATACTTTTCGGCCGAAGGGCCATTTATTATAAGTAGGACAAAACTTGGGCTATTAAAATTTTGAGGGGCTATAGAGGGTAGTTTTTCCATTAATAATTGAATCCTCACGGGCGTATTATAAAGCCCAGTTCTCATGGTCTCCAAGTTATTGTATTAAATGGCTTATCTTCAGATACTAATTTCATACAATTTAAAGAGCTGAACCAAATTATGAATAGACTTGACCAATTCACTTTGATAAAACAAATGAACCTTTTGTTTTCATTTTTTGGTTTCAAACCGTTTTTTATGAACTATTGAAAGGCTATTAAGGTAAGAAGAAGTAAGCTTGACAATATGAGCCTAATGTACAAATGACACTGTCAAAAATGCATTCATTGGCTTCTGAAAACAGGAAAATAGCATCTTATTACTGGTATTAATGAATTCTGGATTACTCTAAGTTCAAACACCGCTTTAAAACGAATTATAATTCTTAAAGTAATACTAGAGGTTATGATTAATTCCAGATTTAATTCCATCACATTACACTAAACAATTATCCTATTTTCATCAGTACAAGTGAACAAAGAACAAAACAAACTATCGAAAGCTTAACGAGTAATTTTCCAGATTTTATCTTTACATACTAAATTGTATGAAACTATTTAAAATCTAACAATCTATTTTACTGTTACAATGGATTCTAAGCATTATTAAAATTTTACTATGATTCAAGTATCAATACAATCTAAATATATAAGCAAAACAGCCCAGAGATATACAGTACGCTACAAACTTAAGCAATCCTATTGAATATGTCACGATTCTAATCCCGGTCGTGATGGTGCCCAACACAACTGCTAGGCAAGCCCGACCATTTATACTCTCATCTCGAGCATGAAGCCCAAACCAATTACTTGAATATTATTATCAACAATAAAGTTAAATGCTTAACTGATAGATAGAAGCTAAACTGTATAATCTCCCAAAGACCTGGGATCACGAGTCTAGAGCCTCTAAACAAATCGGATAACCATATCTGAACGGAGTACTCAAGTCTGAAAGTATATATATATATATATATATATATATATATATATATATATATATATATATATATATATATATATATATATATATATATATATATATATATAAAGCGAAATCGAAATATAAAACTGCGAACACCGGCAGCTACCTCAGCAACTCGGATAACTCTGAATGAAACTGAACTGCTCGACTAAACCTCCGACGTACCTGAATCTGCACACAAAGGTGCAAGGAGTAGGGGTGAGTACTAAGTACTTAGTGAGTATAAAGCATATAAGATAGCTGAAAGCAAGAAATCCACAGAATACCACAGAGTAAAGTTATGTCTAACAGTCCGATACCTACTACAAACCAACAACAACAGCAACCACAGATAACACAAGTAATTAACAATGCATGAATGCAATGCAATGCACATGACCGCTACGGTGCGTAGTCGACGACGCTCACTGGGGGTGTGTGTACAGACTCCGGAGGGGCTCCTTTAGCCCAAGCGCAATATTCATATCATTCGTTGCGGCGTGCGGCCCGATCCACACTCAATCCACAATATGCATATGAGTCACATAACAGTTTTTATTTATTTAATTCTAGTTTCCAATTCATTAATAAGGAAAAATACTTTAATTTCTTAGTGTTTCAAGAACATGTGACTTAGCACTTCATAATAGTGATTACAACCAAGATGAGATCAATGATTTTACAAATTATGCTATCACTACAGGTCGGCACAAGGCCCCAAACATGGCATAAAGCCCATATATATTCAACACAAAGTGCATTTCAATCGCCAACATAGTATTATTCTTGTTGGGGATGGACCAAGTCACAATCCACAGTCATAACCAATCCCGCACCTGCCATGGGATGCGACTCACGCCCTAAATAGCGTCACAATGTGATAAGTCGGGGTTTCAAACCCTCATGCTATCATATATACCAACTACTCACCTCTAACCGGCCGTGGACTCATCCGCAATACATTTTCCTTTCGAATTTGCCTCCTCGTGCGTCGAATCTAGTAAAAACCACAGCGAATACATAAATATGGGTCAAGAAACATAACCCAATAAAAATTACTCGAAAAGTACGATAATTCACGAAGTTGGTAAAACTTGAGTCCCGGGCCCACTTCTCAAAAAATTTCAAAAATCAGACCAACGGATTTCTCGTCTCGCCACTAGTCTGTACATATAACATTTATCAAAAAACGGAGTTTGAATGGCCTTTGAAATTCCAAAAATTCATTTTATAGAATTAAGCCCTAGTTCTTCACACTTTCTACCCAATTTCATGAATTTGAGGGTTGATTCTTCAATAAAATGATGTTTTTAAGTCAAGAGACTTACCTCAAATCGATACCCGTCGAAAACCTTCTAATTCACTCATCACAAGCTCCCAAGTTCGCTTAACAATGGTGAAAAATGGGCTAAACTCGTGGATGAAATATTTAAAAACCCTTATGTCCGCCCAGCTATTTAACCTTACGCGATCGCATCCCAAGTCATGCGATCGCGGAGAACAAAAATCCAATCCCTCAAGTTTACCTTACGCGATCACAAGAATCATTATGCGATCGTAGTGAACCAAACTTCCACTCTACGCGATCGCACTGAACGACCAGCCAGACCTACGCGATCGTAGACAAGCCCACGCGATCGTAGAGAGGAAATTGCCGCTCTGCAATTTCTGCTGCAACTTTCAACTCAAAAATTCCCGTTGAGCATCCGAAATCACCCCGAGACCCTCGGGACCTCAACCAAATGCACAAATATGTCATATTACTTAATTCAACCCGTAAAATAAAATATCATCATAAACATCAAAATCATCGAATTCTCATGGATTCAAGCCTAAGTTGTACTAAAACTTTCGAAACTTGCATTTGATCTAAAACCCGACCTAAACACCTCTGAATGATTTGAAATTTTGCACGCATATCCAAAATTACCTAACGGGGCTACTGCAACTCTCAGAATATCATTTCGAGCCCTGGATCAAAATCTCACCTACCACCTGAAATTCGCTAAAATTCAACCCTAGCCAATTCAAGTCTAAATCTACATCCGACCTCCAAATTCAATTCCGATTGTTTCCCTAAGTCATAAATCATCCCTCGAAACTAGTCGAATCAATCAGAAGTTCATTCCGAGCCTTCAAATTCATAGGTCAGCATTCGATTGACTTTTCTAAACTAACTTTCCCATAGAGAGACTAATTGTCTCATTTCTAACCGAACTCTATTCGAATTACTTCAAGTTATCCAAACACATATAATGAAACATATAAGAGCATAAAACGGGGAAATCAGGGTGGTAACTCCCGTGATGACGGGTCGGGTCGTTACATCCTCCCCAACTTAAACAAATACTCGTCCTCGAGCGTATCGAGAGTTGTTATAAAAGCCATCCAGTAGCTGAATAATCTTACCAATCATATACCCGGGGTGATCCCTCGTCACCATATCTCGCATAAAATCGATAACACAATACAACCGAACTTTCACAGTCCATTTATTCCATAACCAAATCATAGAACCATGCCGCACTTTCCGAAAATCATACACCATATCAGAAATTCACATCCGTACTCAGAGTAAGCTCGAACCAGCTGTAATGACCCATACTTGCACCCTCGGGTGAAAACATATGATATACCGCCTAAACCAAACACTTGGAACCATAACTTCTACTCACAGTAGTTGTCCCCAGCAACCAATTTCTGCCAGAGAACCTCTTATTAGCTAAAGCCTTATTCCAACACTTTTATATACTGCCAACGATGAATGAAACATGCTATAAATCTTAATCGTCTCTCAGATCAACCATTCCTAAAACCACTCCCTTTGACTGATATTACAACAGATTTTCGGGTCAAACCTCGATATTATCTTCCTAACAAGCTGAGATCAAATTTGGTTGTATTCATTAATGGACCTAATGATCACCTCGAATCCAACACCAGTCTAATGATAATACAAGTCCAAATCACATTTTGCATAATACACGTACCAGTAAGAAAAGATCTGAACACACTCAAATAATAACAAATGACTCAAACAAAAGAGCTGTACCTCAAGCTCACCAATGCCGTTACAAAACAAGTTCGAGATACCGTCTCACATCATAGAAATAGAATGCCTGAATTTACTCTGAAGGGTCATAACTCCCATAGCCTCGCTATAATGCACGATCCTTTCCCAACACCGTTACACCTAAAGCACCTCAAGTCACTATGCTCCAAATCAACAACCACGCACATTTGATGTCTGAAACCAACAAAATTCATTACACCCACTGTGAAATAGAGAACACATAACACACAACTCGATAGACCATAGCCAATGTTCCATACACCAAGTAACACTCATTTACTCTCCCCGATCGACTTTTCTATGAATTCATAATGGAACCGCACCTCATGTGCCCATAACTAACAAGTCACAATGTCTCACAACATCAAAATATAACTCATAGCTTTCCTCAGATCGCTAACAAACTCAATAATGATAGACTCAACCTATTCCTCAACAGTACAACTCAAGGTCAACCAAGCTAATTCAAGCTCAATGCGTAGCAATATTAGCCTGCCAATGAACTCAGTACCAAGAAGCCTGAAAATGTTTATTCCACTACTCTAACTCCTGCAGAAGGCACCAAATAAATACCGAACTCCACAATATCACCCGGTTACATGCCCGGCCACACGAAACACATCCGAAAAGTCCTTCGATAATGGAACGGGATCAATGATAGCAACCTTTGCACTGACATCTATCACAAATCCCCAATTAAGAAGGTACTCTTTCCCAGCTGTTCTCTAGTTCTTTAAAATATAAATACTCTGCTAAAGCATATTAACGCACTTCACCACATAACCTGGGACATTTTTGGCATAGTCCCTAATGTAATAGTTCAAAATCACCCAACTTTATGACAACCAGTCAGATTTCCAACATCACATCCAAAATATAACACACCAACGAATAAAGATCCACCACTACAACATAGCATGTGCATCAGAACTCCATATAACACACCAACCGTCAAACCTGATCCCAGTTTTGTGACGACCCAGCCCGTCGTCACGAGAGTTATCACCCCATTATCCCCTTATTATGTTGTTTCATGTTTCTATATCTATGTTAGAGTCTATCGGGTGAATTAGGATTAATTCTAGTTGAAAATAAGGCATATAGCCTTTTTAAATGAAGCTTATTTCTGAAAAGTCAACCTGAAGTTGACTATGTGGTTAGAGGGCTCGGATGTGGATTCCGATGATTCAGTTATCTTCGGGAGGTGATTTGTGACTTAGGGGAGCGATCGAAATTGAATTGGAGGTCCAGTGTAGAAATAGGTTTGAATTGGCTAAGTTGGAATTTTGGCGAATCCTATCGATATGTGAGATTTTAATCCGAGAGTCATAATGAAATTTCGATAGTTTTCGTAGCTTTGTTAGGTGATTTTGGATATTTCTAAAAATTTTCAAGTCATTCAGACATCGTTTGGTCAGGTTTTTTTAGAATGTAGGTTTCAGAAGTTTTGGTTGAAACTTAGGCTTGAATCCGCCTTAATTTGATGATTCGTGTGCTTAAGGGTATGTTTTTATGATTGGAACAAGTTCGTGTGATGATTTAGAGTGGATTTTTATTTTTGGTTGAGGTCACGGGGGCCTCAGGATGTTTTCGAAGGGTGAAATAGAAGAAATTTGGAAGTTTAAACTGCTGGTATCTTTATGCAGTATTGATTTCCGCTTCTGCGGTCCTCCATCCGCAGAAGCGAATTACGTAGTGCAGATGCGATCTCAGGGCTGGTCAGTGGAATTTCTGCAGGAGCGGGTTATTTATCACAGAGGTGGGCCCGTAGAAGCGGGCCATGGTCAGCAGAAGTAAGGTTTGTGGATTAGGGGAAACTCGCAGAAGCGGAGGAGCGTCCGCTTAAGCGATCTCACAGGAGTGTGTGTTATACCGCAGAAGCGGTCTTGGACTTTAGTGTGGGTCGCAGAAGCGACCAAAAATCCGCAGAAGTGGACACGCGGAAGCAGGCCAAGTACCGCAGAAGCGAACAAAGGCCTAGGGTTTAATGTAACAGTGATGGTAGAATTTCAGAATTAATAACTCACTTGGGGCTTCGAACTTAGAGGCGATTTTGAGGAGGAATCGAGAGGAATCATCAGGTAAAGCACTCATGAACTCAAATTAAGTTAATATATTGATAAACCGTGGAATTAATCTCTGAAAATGGAGGAATTGAGGTGTAATAATGGGGGATTTTTGCTCTAAGCCTGGGAAATAGAAAATCAATGATTTGAATGGGCAAATGGAGTCCAATTTTGATAACTTTATATGTATGGACTCGTGGCGAGATAAGAATTTTGAAAATATGACTTTTGTAATTTTTCGAGAAGCGGGCCCGAGGGTCGGGTTTTGGCAACTTCGTATTTTTGGGTGTAATTCGAGTTATTTCGATTGGATTATGTTGCTTTAGCCTATTTTGATGTATTCCTATTGGTTTTGATCCGATTCTGCACCCGTGGAGGCCGATTCTTGTGGCAAGGGCATTGCGGGCTAGTTTTCGAGCCGAGTCGAGGTGAGTAATGGGTATGGATGATGACCTGAGGGTTTGAAACACCGGTATATTACTAGGTGATGCTGTATTGAGGCGAGACACGTACTCTACTGTGAGTGCAGGGTCGATTATGATTGGGGACTATGTCTTAGTCCAACTTTGTAATATTATACTTTGTTGTTGGCTATAATTGAGCCGGTAAACCTCCTACTTGGATGGTTGTGGATATCTTTAGGCTGTGAGCCAGTTATTTGGATCCCGTAAGGATCATTATCATTGCTTATATGGTTATAGCATGATATCTTGATATCCGTCCTGAGCTAAACATTGTCTAAAATGGTTTTCCAATCTCTGGTATTTCTGAACACTGTTTTCTACTGTTAATGATAAAAAGATATTTCAAAATGATATATCTGTGCATGTGAGGCTTGCATTGCATGTTGCTGGACTGATAGTAGATCGGGCTGCGTGCCGCAACATGTCATTGATATTGTGCTTGGGTTGCAAGACCCCTCTAGAGTCTGAACTCCCACAGTGAGCGCGGGTACCCAAATGGATCAGGCTACGTGCCGTAACGGTCATGTTCATGCATTTGCATTGCATTTAGATATACATGTTGTACTGTTTAGCTGTTATTGCTGATTCTGAGACTTATACTATTAAAAATGGTAAAAGAAGATTATTATATAGCCTTGCTTACTACAATATTGGGTATTCTTATCTTCAATGTCTTTATCTATGCATATTACCACTGAGTTGGAATTACTCACACTACTCCTTGCACCTTGTGTGCAGATCCAGGTACATCACAACATGGCTGACTCCCCAGCTGCTCAGAGAGCTTATCTGGACTATTGAGGTAGCTGCTAGAGTCTGCAGGACCTGACACTCCCTTCTATCCTTTATCTTTTAGACATTTTCCGCATTCATCAGATATAGTTGTATTCAGTATCACTATTGTATTCTTGGTAGAGGCACATGGCTTATGACTCCAGATCTGTGGGAGATGTTACATTGTGTTGGGCTATTTTTTAATTATGCTAAAATATCGTACTTCTATTATTGATAAATATTGCTTTTGAAGTAAAGTTTGAGCTGATAGCTCGGTATTGTGTGAGATTGGTCAGACTGGCCTAGCAATGTGATGGGCTCCATCACGACCGGGTTTTGGGTCGTGACAAGTTGGTATCCGAGCCTAGGTTACTAGGCCTCATAAGTCTTTATCCGGTAAGTAGTGTCTCGCAGATCGATACAGAGATATCTGTGTTTATCCTCGGGAGGCTGCAGACCTTTTAGGAAATACTTCACATTTCTTGAACTCTGTCGTGCGGTTTTGTTATTCCGAGAATTGAACTTCTGTATTCTATTCTCTCGCAAATGGCGAGGACTCGTGCTACAGGACAAGGTGGGCGACCACCATTGCCACCAGCTAGAGGCCGTGGTCACGGTAGTAGTAGTGGTCGTGGTCGTGGTAGAGTGGCTGGGGCAGTGCCAGTAGACCTACCTGTTGCCCCTATCTAGGATCAGCCCCCAGTGGTTGAGGCTCCAGCAGAACCCGCTTAGGTGGGTCGTGCCTATTGTTATTCGTGGCCTTCAGGAGACATTGGCTCAGATATTATCAGTTTGTATTGGGTTGGCTCAGGTAGTGTCATCTACTACTGCAACAGCGACATCTCAGACCGGGGGTGGTCATCAGACCCCCGCAACTCGCACACCAGAGCAGGTTGTGCAGGGACTTCAGATGCTAGAGTCAGTCCCAGCTCAGGTAGTTGTACCGACTGTTCCAGTTGCGCCAACCCCAGAGTATGTCTTACCGGTGATGCTTGACAAAGAGCAACATCGATTGGAGAGATTTGGCAGACTTCAACCACCTTCATTTAGTGGTACTGAGGGCGAGGATGCCCAGGGATTCTTAGACAAGTGTTAGAGGATGTTGCGTACAACAGGGATTATTGAGTCCAGTGGTGTTTCTTTTACTACATTCCAGTTTTCATGTCCAACATTCATTTGGTGGGAGGATTTTGAGAGGCGTAGGCTTGCAGGGGCAACACCCCTTACTTGGCAGCAGTTTCCACTCTCTTTTTAGAGAAGTATGTGCCATAGTCCCGCAGATAGGAGTTGTGTTGCCAGTTTGAGTGGCTAGTGCAGGGTGATATGACAGTGACTCGATATGAGTTGAGGTATACGTGTTGGCCAGGCATGCTATTTGGATGATCCCAATAGATCGGGAGAGGATCAGAAGGTTCATTGATGGCCTCAACTATTCTATTTGTATCTTGATGACCAAGGAGAGAGTATTGGCAGCATCTTTCGAGCAGGTGGTTGATATGGCACGCTCTATTAAGGCGGATCTTCACCGTGAGCGATAGGATAGGGAGGCCTCGAGGTTCTGGCAGTTTTAGTGGTGCTCCATCCAGGGGCTAGTTTCATTAAGGTAGAGGTCGTTCTTCTAGACCTTCTCATTCAGGACGCCTAGAGCATAGTGGAGCTTCTTCTAGCCGTGGCCATCAAGGTTTTCAGCTGGGCCAGTCTTCACTCAGTTCCCTCCCAGCTCAAAGTTCAGCACTTTCTTCTTCGACCCAGGGTTCATACGCGACGAGGGGTTTCCTTTAGTCCCCTTCTCCAGCGCCAGGCATTTGTTTTGAGTGTGGCGAGTCTGGCCATATTAGGATGCAGTGTCCTCGACTTCGTAGGGATAGGTCTCAGCAGAGGGATCAACCCTCCTCTTTAGCACCATCTCAAACTAGTAGAGGTGGAGGTCAGTGTTCTAGAGGTCGCCCCAGGAGTGAGGAGCGATCAAGTGGTGGTCAAGCACGTTTCTATGCACTTCCTGACAGGCGAGATGTTGTTGCCTCAGATGCAGTGATTACAGGTATCACTTCAGTTTTTCATAAAGATGCTTCTGTTTTGTTTGATCCCGAGTCCATATATTCGTACGTGTCTTCTTATTTTGCATATCATTTGGGTGCGACCCGTGGTAGTCTTGATTTGCATGTTCATGTATCCACCCCGGTGGGTGATACGATTATTATGGATCACGTCTATCGATCCTGTGTTTTCTATTGGGGGTATGGAGACCTAAGTGGATCTTCTATTATTAGGTATGGTGGATTTCGATGTGATTTTCGGTATGGATTGGTTGTCCCCATGCCATGCTATTTTGGACTGTCATGCCAAGACAGTTACATTGGCTATTCCTGGTATTCCTCAGATTGAGTGGCGGGGTTCGACTGATTATGTCCCTAACCGTGTGATTTCATTCTTAAAGGCTCCTATGATGGTTGAAAAAAGGTATTTGTTATATCTAGTTTGTGAGGGATGTGGGAGCTGAGACTCCTAGTATTGATTCTATGCCTATTGTGAGGGACTTCCCAGATGTGTTCCCATCAGACCTGCCGGGCATGGCGCTGGACAGAGATATTGATTTTGGTATTGATTTGGTGCCGGTACTCCTTACCGTATGACACCAGCTGAGCTGAAGATATTGAAAGAACATCTTCAGGAGCTTTTAGATAAGGGATTCATTCGCCCTAGTGTGTCACCGCGGGGTACACCAGTGTTGTTTGTTAAGAATAAAGATGGTTCTATAAGGATATGCATTGATTATAAATAGTTGAACAAGGTAACAATAAAGAACAAGTATCCTCTACCGCACATTGATGATTTATTTGATCAGCTCCAGGGAGCGAGGGTGTTCTCAAAGATTGATCTTCGTTCATGCTATCATCAGCTGAAGATTAGAGACTCTGATATTATGAAGACTGCATTCAGGATGAGATATGGGCACTATGAGTTTCTTGTGATGTCTTTTGGGCTGACCAATGCCCCGGCAGCGTTCATGCATCTGATGAACAGTGTGTTCTGGCCATATCTAGATTCTTTCATGATTGTGTTCATTGATGACATTCTGGTATACTCTCGTAGCCAGGAGAAGCATGCTCAATATTTGAGCATTGTGTTGCAGAGGTTAATGGAGGAGAAATTGTATACTAAGTTCTCCAAGTGCAAGTTTTGGCTCGAGTCAGGTAGCTTTTCTGGGTCATGTGGTGTCTTGTGATGGTATTGAGGTTGACTCGAAGAAGATAGAGGCGGTGCAGAGTTGGCCTAGACCTTCCTCAGCTACGGAGATCAGGAGTTTCCTTGGTTTGACGGGGTATTATCGCTGGTTTGTTCATGGATTTTCATCCATTGCTTCTTCATTGACCAGGTTGACATAGAAGGGTGCACCATTCGTGTGGTCGGATGAGTGCGAGGAGAGCTTTCAGAAGCTCAAGATAGATTTGATCACATCTTCAGTGTTAGTCTTGCCATCAGCTTTAGGTTTATATACCATATATTGTGATGCCTCGAGAGTGGGGATAGGTTGTGTATTGATGTGGAAGGGTAGATTTATTACTTATGCTTCTCATCAGTTGATGCCTCATAAGAAGAACTACCTTGTTCATGATTTGGAGTTAGCTACCATAGTTCATGCCTTGAAGATTTGGAGGCACTATTTGTACGGCGTGTCCTGTGAGGTGTATACGGATCATCGTAGTCTCCAACATTTGTTCAAGCAGAAGGATCTTAATTTGAGGCAGCGAAGATGGCTTGAGTTGCTCAAGGATTATGACATTACTATTCTATATCATCCGGGGAAGGCCAATGTAGTTGCCGGTGCTTTGAGCCGAAAGGCGGTTAGTATGGGCAACTTGGAGTATATTCCAGTTGAGGAGAGACCATTTTCATATGATGTTCATGCTTTGGCCAATCGGCTAGTGAGGTTGGATATTTTAGAGCCCAACAGGATGTTGGCTTGCGTTGTTTCTCGATCTTTCTTATATGATCGCATTCGTGAGCGCCAGTATGATGATCCACACTTGCTTGTCCTTAAGGACAGAGTTCAGCATGATGACGCCAAAGATGTCACTATTGATAGTGATGGAATGTTGAGGATGCAGGGCCAGATATGCGTGCCCAAAGTTGTGGCCTTTGTGAGTTGACATTGGAGGAGGCCCATATCTCGCGGTATTCTATCCATCCAGGTGCCATAAAGATGTATCAAGACTTGAAACGATATTATGGGCGGAGAAAGATGACGATGGATATTGTGAGTCATGTATCATGGTAACTCAACTGTCAGCAAGTCAAGTACGAGCATCAGAGACCCGATGTCGTGTTTCATCATATTGATATTCCCGAGTGGAAGTGCGAAAGGATCACTATGGACTTTGTTAATGGGCTCCCTTGGATAGCGAGGAATTTTGATTCAGTTTGGGTGATTGTGGACAGGCTGACCAAGTCAGCTCATTTCATTCATGTGTGTACTACATACTCCTCGGAGCTATTAGCTGAGATATTCATTCGTGAGATTGTGAGATTGCATGGAGTTCCAGTTTCTATCATATCGGACAGAGGTACTCAGTTTACTTCGCAGTTCTGGAGGACATTTCAGCGTGAGTTGGGCTCATAGGTTGAGTTGAGTACTGCATTTCATCCTCAGACGGACGGACAGTCCGAGCGTACCATTCAGATCTTGGAAGATATGTTGCACACTTGTGTTATTGACTTTGGTGGTTCATAGGCTGATTATTTGCCTCTCACAGAGTTTGCTTATAACAACAACTACCAATTCAGTATTCAGATGGCGCCTGTCACACCTCCCGTTTTACTACACTTTTTACGATCCCTTTTAAAAGATACGTTGGGTATACCTCAATGTTCAAATACATGAGAAAGATATAATAACAAAGAGGAAGGAGTTTTTCCAAATAAAGGACAATCGGTCCGGGATTTTTATTTAATTTTTTCAGAGTCACCACTTGAGAAGATGATGGTGTCTCAAGTCACCGGTTAATCCCGAATCCGAGGAAGTTGACTCTGTACCTGGATAAGGAATTCTGTTAATCCGGGAGAAGGTGTTAGGCACTCCCGGATTTCGTGGTTTTGGCACGCTCGCTCAACCGTCGTTCTCAATATTATATGACTTGTTATATATTTTAAACAATAGGTATGCGTTTCCAACTTTATTTTTTTACGAATTGCGACGTAGCGAAAACGTATTTCGAGTCACACCGCAACCAGTACGCCTGTGACTTTCAATACATTTCGGCTTCGCCGGGATTTGTGATTTGAGTTACACCAAGTGCACACTCGTATTAGGGAAGGTATATTTATTAAATCATGCCTAAATAGTGTCTAACGACTTTGAATCTTTTGGGAGAGGTTATGGAATTCGCTATTAACCTTCCCGAATCTATTATATATTTCACTTTGTTACTAAAGGGGACCCCACTATTTTTGTTATTGTGTGAGGCTCATCCCATGCATTTTTAAAGGTTCACTTAATATTTCACTACATTTCTCTATCATTGTTTTTTCCTTAATCATTTTTAATCAACTATAATTCTAGAAGTGAGTCCAGGCCATTGTTGTTTCCATTGTTATTGGGCCTGGACTTCTGAATAGATACTTAACGGGTTATTACATATATCTGGGTCTTAGTGACCCAGATCGGATTTGGGATTTCGTTCAATAGCCCAATTAATTCTCGAACACATTCCAGGCCTGAGTCGTACATCAGGCCCAGACCAGAGACGAAACAGTAGTGATGAACACAAAAATGAGAACTCGTGATAAAAGTTAAAATTCAGAAACAAAAGAGAAATGAATTCGAACTATATTTATTTATTAAGAGATAAATTCTATACAGAAACTAACAACATTGAATCTAAATCATGAAAAGTCTAACATGCAGAAAACTTAATTGACAAGACCATTTTTACTTTATTCTTAAGGACTAATTTATGTCACTGATCTGAATTCTCTAATAACTAATTAAGAGGAGCCTATATTAAACATGTGAATAAAAACTAAACTAACGATTCAGTCGTTTACACCTAACATTCAATTACCTAGGTAAAATTGACTCACTCGCAGGTACGTAATTACATTCCGTCATTGAGTCTGATTGTGTGATATCATGGAAATCAGTATTAACTAAGTTATAATTTCGTTTTATTGTTACCGTTTAAGAACCTATTTGGATCTAAGTGTCAAATACCAAATTAGATTACCTACATAAAACTAATTAAAGTTATTGCTGCAAGTTCGTATGTTATAGATCCACGTCAAGATTAATTAGCCTCGTTTTATGGTTTTAACCTATTTAACTAAGTGATTTAACTACTATAACTATACTACTACTAGTTACTACTTATTACATTGTTTTTGTCCGAGCTTCTACTTATACATACAAGGTCCTAATGAAGTATAGACTTAAACTAATTAATCAGCTACAGAACAAAAAAGTTGAAGAGATAACAACATGCTTTTAAACAATTTCCGAGTCTTCATTTCATCAAGCTTCAAAGTTACATAGCTTCGAACAAAATGTGTACCTGATTCAGCAAGTAAACTCGATTAGTTCTAAGGGGAGATGAAATAGGCATAGCAGTTAGACTCAACAAGCGATGCAACAGTGAAGAATTGAATTCCCAAATGAACAGATGGTAACACAGCAACAACAATTAGAAAACCCAGCAAAATGAGCAGAAATTCCAAACAACTCCAAATGTGAACTTCAGCTAGAGAAACCAGGCAACTATTGCTATTTAGTGTAGAATGTTTTCTGAAAATTTTGTTTTCCAAAATCCAGCCCTTAAACTAATCCTAAATGAGGGTATTTATAGGTGTAGAGAGGTGAAATTTTTTGGGGAAAAAGATAGAGAATAATTCTATTTCCCTCCCCTCATATTTTACCAAATCTTACACTTTAAACCCTAACTCTGTTACTAGATCCCTTCCAACATGTGCTGGAAGGTTCTATTTGATTTCATTTTGGGGCTTTTACTAAGGTGCCCCTACTTGTTATTGTTTTTTATTGAATTACCTTTTCCTTAAGACCAATATACCCTTAATTCTCTTCAGAATTGCAGAAATCAGGAGCCCAAATGTCTCATATATCCCTATAGGCTCTATTAAATCTACACTTTTGCCATTTCATGTTCCTTATATGCCCTTAAAGGCATTGATTAATTACCCGACCTACCTACATCAGATTTTCAGAGATTCAGCTCTTATTTAATAAATGGCCAGCATTTGTATCAATATTTAAGAACATGCCATATCAGACTTAAGACTTATTTCAATTTTAACCAGTTTTGTTTCATTTCTGTTATTTAAACTAATTTGCAGGACTAGCCTGCTTATTATCCTATTTAAGACCTAGCTAGTCCAAAGATTGGACTTGGCTTTGCAATTGAGGCTCATTTTTTAACACAGGCATGGCTGAGACCTTTGCAAGTCCAGCCACCAGTGATCATGGATCAAGCTGGGCTTTGGTAAGTCTAAACTATTAGACTTAAACCAAATTTATTACACATCTAGCCTATTTAAGTATTAGCCAGTGTGTGAGACCTAACAGAGTAGGTCAGTTGCAAAACTGACCACTCTTGGTCATTTATTTAACTTATAGCCTATTTGTGATTTTTTCAGTTTTAACCTATTCTAAGACACTTAACACATGTTTCAATTTCAACCACTTATACGTTTTAACACTACTGCAGCTATAACCAATCCACCTAGGCATGATAGGTATTAACAGTGTTCACTTAACACAAGGTTGTTGCAAACATAGCCAGTTTCACAAATAGTTGCACACATAGCCAATGAAATCAGAATTGTTCATCAATTAATCAAAATTCAGAGAAAAGGGTTGAATATTGTTGAATCTCAATCAATAGACTTACAAGCTCAAATTTCACAACATAGTGTCAATTAGTCATTAAACAGGCTTAGTCACGACTTCCTTATACTAAATGAACTACTGAAAACCCCAAACCATACTTAAAATGTTCTTGACTAAACACATACAGGTAAAAACCCATAAAGCAATTTCAAAAGAAAGCATGGTTTGCAAAGATCAACGATAGGCATGAAGAGATGTTAATCAGAGAAATCAATTAGGTCTAACAAAGTAGACATGACAGTAGCCCTGGAGAAAGGCTGATTAGATCTAAAATAGAGTATGCATGAAGAAAGAACAAACAGACATTCCTAAAAGGCAAAAATCCCTAATCTAAACATACGAGTCATATAAATGAAAGATATGAAATAAAGATAAGAAAAATCAGAACAAACAAACAAGATTTCTCAAAAACAATCCCTAATCTAAACACGCAATCTAATATACTAAGAGAAATATATGAAGATAGATAAAGAAGAATGGATCTTAAACAGAGAAAACAAAACAAACAAACAAAAACTTTTCAAAGACTAAAACCCTAGTCTAAACATGCAGTTTATTCATACGACTAACTTATCAGAAGAAACATTGTGAACTCACATAAAATAACAAGAAATAACACAAAAAAAAATAGTAAAGAAAGCAAACAAAAAGGGAAAGGGACTTAGCTTGCAGGGACTGTCCCCTGAGCTTTTTCCCATTTTCCTTTGCCTTTTCTTCTTTTCTTTTTTCCAGTTTTCTCTTTTCTTATTCTTTATTTTCTTTTCTGGTTTTCATTTTCAGGCTCAAGATCTCAAATTTGTGGTTTTCTTGTTATGGTAGGTGTTTTAGAAAGTAAGAATGGTGAGAACTTTGGGGTGGGTTCATTTAAAGTTGCCGGAGTTAGGTTTCCGATGACCTATCTTTGAATATTCGAGACGGAGGAGGGAGATTCAAGGGAGACTGGGTACGGGAGGTGATAGATATGGTTATGAGGATGCTTTGGTGTTAATTTGGGAGGGGTTTGCATGGCTTTGGTCATCGACGGTGAACTCCGATGATCGGAGTTTCAAGAAGATGAAAGGTTTTTAGGGTTTCATGGAGTTTTGGTAGGGTTTTCGAGATGAAGAAGAAGAGAAGAGGAGAAGGGGGAGATGGGGTGTGGCCGGAGACCGCCGTGGAGAAGACAGTCTCCATGGCCGGCCGGTGTTTGAAGAGATGAAGAAGACGAAGAAGAGATGAGAGGGGGCGGCTAGGGTTTGTGAGGGAGGTAAATGGCCGGTCTCTGAAGACACCAAGGCCTTAAATACTCGGAGGGTTGATGATCTCTTGGCCGTTGGATCAATTAAGATCAACGGTCAAGATTGGCCATTGCAAAACGGTGTCGTCTCAGTCTCAATGAGAGATATGCTCTCCTCCGTTAGATCACGAGCTTGGACGACTGAGATTCAATCTCAAATTTAATTAAGTAATTAATATTCAGCTAATGTCTCAGCCATTGGATTTGCGTGGATGAACGACTGAGATTGCATTCGATTTGGATCAAGTGGACCGGTTCTTTGGGCAAATGTGCTTGGGTCAGTATTTCAGATTTCTTTTGGCCCAATCTTATTATATTATTGTATTTTCTTAGTATTTCAATTATTTTTGTGATAATTTTCTTTGTATTTTTATTTTTTCTTTTTGTATTATTTAAATTACTTAATTTCCTATCTTCACTAATTTCCTGACATTTTTTGGCAATTTTCTACTATTTTTCCTATAATTTCCGCTATTAATGCTCCTTTTTTGTTGATTTTCTTTTTAAACTAATTAATTCAAAATACATATATTTAACCTATATTTTTTGATTTTTTTTAATTTTAATTTCTAATTATTCAAACACACAAATGTATCTAATTTCAATCAAGACATGCAATTGCACTCAAAAATATTATTTATTTTTAATTTTGGAATTTTATTGCCTAGTGCAAAATCACGTGCTCACAGCTGCCTCTCTTTGCTCGGGAACACGAAGAGTTTCAGTGCAAAGACAAGTGAGCAGTAATGAGAGATTTGTGCCCATTGGCATATTCCGTAAGAATTATTTTTTGAAAACTTTTGACCGCACCCTGCTTTAGAGGTTGCCTACATATCCTGGGCTAAATAGGAATCAGGTCAGTGTAGTTCGGGAAGGTCTGGCAGTTAAAAGCTACCAGACTTATTGTTGAATTGACACTGTTAAGACTTACTGACCTATTCCTTATTACACCGGGGGGGGGGGGTAAAATGTAAAATAAAGAAGCTATTCTAAGCTATAATTCTACGAGTTACCATTGCTCCTATCTAACTTCTTGTCTCTTTATTCTTCTTTGTCTCTTTTCCTTTGATTATCTATGAGGCTGACTTTCTTTTTCGTTGATTTTCTTTTCCTTGCTTCCCCTTTTTTTTGTGATTTTCGATGTTTACTTCTCGCCTTCAAACTGATACCTGCTCAAAACAAAACAAAACAAAAACAAAAAACGTTTCCTTCTGCCCCAGTATGGCCTATTCATGTTACGGTGTTACTCATGTTAGCTAACACAAACTAAAATTGCAGAAATTAAAATTGCAGAAATGTATTCCCTTGTTATACAGGTGGGCGCCTGAACATAAATTAAAATTGCAGAAAAATATTCCCTTGTTATCCAGGTGGGCGCCTGATGCATGAAATGCGAATGCAAAAAAGCATTCCCTTGTTATCCAGGTGGGCGCCTAATGCATGAAATGCAAATGTAGAAAAGTATTCCCTTGCTATCCAGGTGGGCGCCCGATGCATGAAATGCGAATGCGGAAAAGTATTCCCTTAGTTTGATAACTAGGGTGTGAATTTAAAAAGGTGATACCTCCTTGTTGTTTTTGGTGTTTTCTTGATTGAGTGATTCTCATCCATGGATTCCTGCATTTATTGCTGAACTTTATTTATAATGTTTTCTAACTTTCCACATTAATCACATTAACTTTAAAGTGATTAGGGACGATTTGTTCATGTCTAAATCATCGCCTGATGCATGAGATGCGTATGCAGAAAAGTATTCCCTCAGTTTGATAACCGGGGTGTGAATTTAAAAGATGATACCTCCTCGCAGTTTTTGTATTTTCTTGATTGAATGATTTTCCTCCATGGATTCCTCCATTTATTGCTGAACTTTCTTTTTAATGTTTTCTATCTTTCCACATTGGTCACATTCACTTTAAAGTGATTAGTGACGATTTGTTCCTCTCTAAATCACAAAAATAAAATCTTATTAGTTATAAACCGCTGGCAACTGGCATCTGCCGCTCCTGCCTCTTATTGCTTTTTCCTCTTTTGCTTCTCTTTCCGCTTTGCGGTCTTTCAGTTGGCTATCTTCTGCAAGCTCTTTTTGTATTTTCTTGTTTTTCACCTTTTTGTTTTCCTTTTCTTTTGGCTCAGTTCGCCAAACTCCTTTATTTCTTTTAACTCTTTTCTTTTCTTTCTTTTCTAATCCAGTTTTATTTCAGCTCTTATCATCGGAAGCTGGTAGTTAGCTATCAAAGGACAAACAATGAAATGCAGAAAATGAATTTCAAAAGGGTAAGGGTGTTTTGGAGAAGTGATAGGACTTATCTGGGTATGTTGGCTGATTCCGTTGACCATGCCATGTATTTAAACTCCGAACCAGTTCGTTCAATCCATTATTCTGACTCCAAATTTCTTGCAGCCCAAACCGATCCTATTTTTGTTGCTTTTCTCTTTTTTTTAGAATAATCCTTGGAATCGCCTTATGGTGCCATGAAAGGTTTTCACCAATAAGACTTGTGAGCACGTGATTTTTGCCCTATATGAGAATTACTCCCAAAAATTCAAAATAAAAGAGTTTTGTTTTGTTTGCAATTGTTGTGAATTTAGTGTCATATTTTAAAATAATTATATATATATATATATATATATATATATATATATATATATATATATATATATATATATATATATATATATATATCGCATTTGCATTTAGGATTTAATTCTATAATTAGGAGTAATTAATTTTATCTTACAAAAATGAAAATCACAAAAATAGGCATCTTTTGCATTTTAGCCTTTAATGTCCAAATTGTGTGATTGTATTTTAATTACCATTTAAAATTAGGTGACAATTATTATTATGAGATTAGTATTTCAAGATAATTTTAGTTTTTATAAATTAATCTTAGTATTTTGGGCTTTATTAATTAGGAAGTTGAATAATGGAGAAGAACAAAATAGAAAAAAATTGGATTGGGTCATCTTGCAAATTAAGTTACAAGCCCAATCCTAAGAAACCTTACCCAACCCAAAACCCCTTGGCCCAAGAAGAAAATTTCAGATTTTTTTAGCAAAAAATAATCATAATTACATGACATAAAGTAGTGGGGGGCAAGGAAATCAAGGAAGAAAACAAGGAGAGGAAAACATGGATTAGTGGGTTTTCTTTAAATTAAAAAAATATTTTCTTTTTAATAAAATATCTGAAAATTTTCGAAATTCTTGCCTATAAATAGAAGAGAAGATTTATGAAAAGAGGGGGAAAAAAGAGGGGAAAAATAGGAAGAGAAGAAAAAATAAAAAAAATTCTCTGCTGTTGTATACACTCGATATACACTCTGGACACAGAAGTATACACGGCAAAAAATTCAATTTTTGAGAGTTTCTTTTGAGAATTGAAAAAAGTTCAAAGCTAGAAAGACAAAACAAAGAGAAAATCTGGAATATATTTTTCTTTTCTATTTTTTATTGGTTTTTTTGTTTTTTTCCGTATTGCTGGAATTTTCGGGATTGAGGTGTTGAAGCTACTGCTGGTTGTTACTGTTGTTGTTGCTGTATTTTCACCGCCCTGTTGATTTTCCATCTTCCATTCCTTTCAAAACCAGGTACCTCTCTTTCATACGAAGTTGTAAAGATGAATTGTGGAAATAGAAATGAAGACCAGATTTGATTATATGTTGTTGTGTAGATTTTAGTTTAATTTTGTAATTTGTTTGTTGTAGTAGTTTGTAGTAAGAAGAAAAACACAACAAAAACAATGTAATAGTAGTAATGGTAGTAGCAACATAGTATAGTAATAGTTATAAATCACCTAGCTAAATAGGTAAAAACTATAAAACAAGGTTGAATAACTCTAATATGAATCGACAATAGCAAATCCAGCCAACTCACGTAGGTAATAAGATTTAAAAGTTGATATCTGGATTCGAGTAAGTTTAAAAGGGAAACAACTTAATTGGAGCAATAACTAAGGTGAAACTGGCTTTGGTGGCATAGATAAGCTTGGCTCGTAGTAGAATCAGTAGTTTTAAATTGGTGATTAGTCTATTCGTAGACAGAGGCTCAGATGTGTTTAAGTTTAACAAAGGGAAACAAGTAGATACTGAAACAATTTAAGTAAGACAGATCCGTAATGATATAAGGTTTAGCCATAATGAAACCAGTGATATAATTAAGCATCAGTGAATAACTTATTTAACTTCTTTTAGATATTGTAATTAGTTAGCCAAATCATTCTTATTTGATCAATGCCAATAGATAGTTAAGCTTGTGCTTAGATTTTTCTATTTCTGAACAGCAAACAATTAGACAGTAGTATAAAACTTTAGTTGTAAATCGGATTGGAAACAGTCAGTATTTTGTGTATCAACTTTTCATTATCTGATTAATAAAAATAATTTGATTTCATTTCTTAATCCTGTTTGATTGCACTATTTCTGGTTCTTTGTACTTACTTTTCATAGCTATTTATTACCAATAGGTTTGGGTTTAATATGCAAATTAGTTCGAATCGTAGTATGAAGTCAATGAGGCCGGTGAATGTAAGACTAAAAATAGCCTGGGCCTCGGATATTTGGACGGCTAGAACGCGGGTTTGATGAAGAGAAGACCAGGCCCAATTAAATAACAAATCCAATGGGCCTGGAATATTTATTAAAACTCGTTTAAGGTAAAAACAATGTATAGCAAACATAGTTGAACAAATAGGATTGGACTTTAATAAATAATTGGGATGAGCCTCGCCCGACTTCAAACACCGGGGCCCCCATTTAGTAATAAGATAATAAAGTAGACTCGGGAAAGCTAATAGCGAATTCCATAGCTTCTCCCAAAAGATTTAAAAGCCGATAGACGTTATTTAGGGCACGATTTTAATATACTTTCCATTGAACGAGTGTGCACTTGGTGCGACTCAAATCTAAATCTCGGTAAAGCCGAAATACACCAAAAGTCATAGGCGTACTGGTTGCGGTATGACTCAAGGCGTGTTTTCGCGATACCGCAAATTCCTAAAAATGATATTTAACGTAAAAAAAAACACATTATGTTGTTAAAACTTATAATTGAGTCAAACAAAAGTCAAGAACGACAGTGGAGCGACCGTGCTAAAACCACGGAATCCGGGAGTGCCTAACACCTTCTCCCGGGTTAACAGAGTTCCTTATCCGGATCTCTGCTTCGCAGACATTCATAAGAGTCAAAATTCCTCGGATTCGGGATTAACCGGTGACTTGGGACACCATTGTCATTCCCAAGTGGCGACTCCGATTAATCTCTAATAAAATCCCGAACCGATTGTCCTTAAATTGGAAAAACTCCTTCCCTTACGTTATTTTATCCGTCTCGGGTAATTGAGCGTCGGGGTACACCCTACAAGTGTATTTATACGCATTTAAGTATGGGCGGTAAAGAGGGAGGTGTGACAGCTCTGGCGACTCTGCTGGGGACCCCAACCCCGAACTTCGGTTTCAGGGTTTAAGAACTCGAGCTCTTTAGAATTGCCGTTTGCGTTATTGTTTGACTTCGTTATATGATTTGAACAACATGCTATGTGCTTTATCGCTTTGATATTATATGGATTGTATATAAAATTGTGCCGAAAACCTTACTCTCTTCACCTCCGGGGATGTGCTTACTGGTTGAGACTCCCCTTTCTGTTAAAGTCACCTTAAATTAAGAAAACAGAGGCCGGATAAGTTACAAAGCCGATTGACTCCGCGGGTCACCGGTACGTAGCCCCCTCCTCGATTCGAGTTGTCCGCTCGGGTGCACGGTCTAGCACTCTATGAAACCGTAAGATTTTTGAACAGAGGTCTAGGACGATTATTTGCATCATATTTGACTTAGGGGACTCAACACAGGGGTTGGGTCCTTCTAGGACAGGTGACCCGGTATTGAAAAAGACCAAGCATGTTATGTGTTGCATTTTATTGTCCTTGATCGTTATGCGGACCGGCGGAAATCCCGAGGATAGAAAAATTATTGAAAAAGAAAAAAAAAGAGAAAGGAAAATAAGATTTATAGGAAATAGGTATCCGAAAATTTGAAAATCTGAAAAAAAGGTGGAACAATTTTGTCGAAATAATTGGTCAATTAATCCGACCGAACTACGCAGGTTTGATTCTCGCCGTTAGGTGGGATACGTAGGCAACCCTCATCCGGTCCAACCACCCCTAAAAAAAACAAAAAAAATGTGTGTTTAATTTTGTCAATAAAATCGAAGTGACGTTATTTTTGAAAATAGCCGAATGTTCCGAAAGGACGCCGGAAGGCTTTTTTTGCAAAAATAGCCACTTTGAATCATTTTTTAATAATTTACGGGCACAACCTTGAAATATTCCTTGTGGAAATGTTGCAAGGCCCTAGCCGCAAAATCAAGTCCGGGTTCATACCCTTTTTGCAAAAATAACCTTAAAAAAAAAATGTCAAATTTTTTTTTTTTTTTATTTTTTTATTTTTTGTTATAAATAAGTCGGGTGATGCTATTCTTGCTCAAAATATGCCGAATGTCCCTCAAAAAGACACCGGAAGGCCGTTTTTGCAAGAATAGCCACTTTGAGTCATTTTAAATAATTTGCGGGCATAGCCTTGAAATGTTCCCTCGCGGAAATGTTGAAAGGTTGTATCCGCAAAATTAAGTTTGAGTCATTGCTCAACTTTTCAAAAATATTCAATTTATCAAATAAGCCATTACATGGCCCGTGTTTGCATAAATAGCCACATTTGGCATTTTAACTTCCTCAGTCTTGTGTTGGCCTGTGTCGGTGCTGAACGATGCCCCATAGGTCCCAGGATGAAGAATTTTGAATTTGTATTTTTCTTAAATAAAATTTTGCAAAAAGAGCCAGTTTGTCTAAATAAGCCATTACATGGCCAATTTATGAAAAATAGTCTTATGTTGGTTTATGGTGATGCCGAACGATGCCCCATGAACCACATGATAAAAAAAAATTTCAAGTTTATCTTTCTTTTATAAATATTGCAAAAATAGTCATTTTGTCAAATAAGCCATTATATGGCCAATTTTGTAGGAAATAGTCATAATGGACACCAAAAATATATATTCTTATAGAAATCTCCGGCACAAGGTGTAAGTTTGTAGTTGGAATCGGCTTCTATAATTTTCCTTCAGAAAAAAAAAAAAAAAAAAAAAAAAAAAAAAAATAAACATCTCTTTATTTCTTGCATTAATTTGCAAGAACTACGCTCGGTCCGATTCATGCGGGGTCATGATACGTAGGCAATCCACATAGGATTCGACCATATCCATAACCAAAAAGAAAAAAAAAGTGAAAAAAAAACCACAAAAAGGAAAAAAAGAGAATAATCAATAAAGTGGAATACCTTAACGCTAACCCGGTGGTTTCGTTTTGTTAATCCAGAAAGTCAAGGTGGTTGGTTGTGGTAAATTGGAAAGCAAGATCCAAGGAAAATGATAACCGACATCGAAGCTGTTACGGGTGCTCAAGAGACTCAGGGTCAGAAAATTCAACAAGGGTCTACTGTGGTTGAAGAAAATAGAGCATTGAACCGACAAATGACCCAAATGCGTCAAGCATGGGCCAATGGCCAAGGACAGCCTTCTCATGAGTCACAATCTGCTATACAGCAAGAACAGTACCACTCTCCCGAGTACCACTCGTACTCGTTTGACCTTCCTGCAAACGTTGAGAAGCTTACCCGAGAGAATGTGCAGGAAGAAATGGCCCAAAGATTGAAGAGATTAGAACAACGGCTGAAAAACATGCAAGAAATGGCAGAGAATTTCAAGACTGAGTGGGTTGGTACCGGTTCCCGACAACAGCTGGTTGAACGGAACCACATGTTAGTAGAAGAAGGCAAAATATTAAGACAACACGTGGTTGAAATGTATCGGGCATGGATGAATGGAAAAGCACCACCCCCGCCACCACCTAGTTTCATGGACCCGGTCCTTACACTGAACCCGATGCCAAATATACCTGCCTATCGCGGCCTTTCTAGCCACTCGAGTAGCTCAATTACTCGTCCCCCAGCTATGCTTTCCCAACACTACTTCCATCCCCAACCCTACTACTCTCCCGGAGGCACCCAAAATCGTACTTCACCTTCCACGTACCTAATTCCACAAAAAGCCTACCGACCCCCACAAACATACCGGAAACCCCCTGGGTCAGGTTTCAAGCCAAACAAGGCGTTTAGGGAGGAGAGGTTGCTGAAACGGAAAAAGGCTTTCACCCCTATCGAAGAATCATATACCAGCCTTTATCATAGGTTGAAAGAGTTGGGGATGTTAAGACCAATCGCACCTAAAGTTCCAAACCCACCCCCGAAAAATCTTGATTCTTCTGTCAGATGTGAATACTGTTCGGGAACATTGGGTCACGATACTGAAAAGTGTTGGCAATTGAAGAATGCCATTCAAGATCTTATCGATGAGAGGAGAATTGAAGTATAGACTCCCGAAACCCCAAACATTACACAGAATCCTCTACCTGCATGTGACGTTGCGCATTTTGTGGGGACGATGCCCGATGACGAGGGTGAAGAGATTTTTCTTTGGAAGCCGAGAATATTGAAATAGAAAGCGATCTTAATGCAGAATACGGTGGCTAAGATGCCATGCTTGTCAATTGGGAAGGTGCTCAACTCTTGGAGTTTTGGTAGTTTTATTTTGGTGTCGTTTATGTTACCCGGGTTATTTCAGGGTTGTAATCCGGATGTTGTCTTGAGAGTCAAAACCCTTCTATCTTTCCATTTTGCTTTGTTTAGTAATAAATTTGTTTAGTGCTGTCTAGGTTTGTAATTCTAGTCTAGTCTGTTCGTTTTGTTGTTCGTCTTGTTGTTTCAACCCATCAGTTTAATACAACTCTCTGTTTCCCATCATTCCTAGTCATTTCTGATCACTTTATATTTCTTCTCATACTGACTTTAGCAACATGACGTGCACATAAGCCTGGTTTTTTTTTAAGTTAATGAAACAATGTTGAAGATGTAATGATACTCGGAAGAAATAAAAACATATTGGAATACTGTGAAGCCGGAATCAAGTAAACATTGGGGAAAGCGTAACATAAAGAAATGCCTTGGAAATGCATCATGCTTCATCGGTTTAAAGCCAAAGGCAAAAGTACCCCAAGACTAAAGGAACCATCCGTGGTATCGAAATTGTTGCCCAATGGCATTGAGAATCGTCAAAAACAGAAGGCAAATATGTGATTTGGTCGAAAGATAGTTTGTACTTGGTAGGCTTTGAAGATTGGAATGACGAAGGCATTTTATTCGGCTATCCAAACACTTCGTCCATTGTTATCCCTTTGAGGCATATTGTATTTTCTTTCACATCCCTCTTTCGGAATCAACAATAAAATTAAGGATTAAGCGGGTAAATCAAATGGAGAAAAGAAAAAAAAAAAGAAGAAAAAGAAAAGAAAAAAAAATGCAATACAAGAAAGAAAATCGGGAGAAGTCAAATCGCAACAAGGAAGTGATCTCATGGTCTGAACTACGTCTGACTTGATCCCGAAAGGGTACGTAGGCAGCCTCACTGAGGTTCAGTCACAATAAAGGAAAAATCCAAAAAAATCCCCCAAGAAGGAAACTGGGGCAGAAGTTATGTTTGTTGAAGGAATAAGGTTCCGAAAGTTGTAATCATCAACCCACGATAAAATATTTTTGAGCCTTTATATCATTTTTTCTATATCCCATCCAAAAGCCTACATTACGGTCCAAAGGAAAACCTTCCGATCAATCTTCAAGAAATGCCGAGTCAAGCGAACAAAGGTCAATCACATCAGGGGCAACACTCCAGTCCGAACAAAGGAGAATGAAGAACTCAAACCACCACGAGACTCCAAGATGAGAGAAGTCAAAATGAGAGAGTCTTATCGGTGAAAACCCGCACGGGCACCGTAAGGCGACGGTGAGTTGAGAAAGAAAGATCAAATGAGAGAGGCTTGTTGGCGAAAACCCTACGAGCGCTGCAAGTCGACTAAGGATCAAATCAAAGAAATGAAGTATTGAAGACCGGTTTCACGGCAGAACTTTGCAACAAGAGTTGAACATCAACTTTGCTATACGGAGAAGGCCAAAAGTGCATATCAAGGTCGCTAGAGTCGGTATTCAAAATCCGTTAGGTCATTCGTCTGTAGGTTTCTTGTTAGGAATTGTATTTTCCTTTCTCTTTATTCTTCACACTTTGTTTTACGCTCCTTCTTATCGAGCCAGTCAGGTCATAACAAGTATAGAAATGATTTCAAAATTTGCCACCAAGTTTTCCAATTGCACAAGATGGGATTTAGCCAACACGACAATTGTCGTAAGTCAGGGAATGACAAGGCCAGTGATTTAAGCCCATAAGAGCAACATGTGCAATGAAGATCATGCAAGACACAAGGGTCGGCAAGGTGCCAACTCAGGGAAAATATAGCAAATGGAAGTACGAGGTTCGAACAGAGAGGGGGTATATCTTCTGACAAGAGAAAGACCAAAGGCTGTCAAGTGGAGTCATCAAAGGAATCAAGATCGAAGTTTGTGGGATCCGTCAAGAAAGGAACAATACACATACCTAAAGAGAGGTGGATTTTGAACAAAGATGAAGTAAAAATGGATAGTCGGTGAATAGGCAAGGCACTCGAGTGGAAAGCAGCCGCCATCAAGGTTCAAGGCCACAACCAACCACCGCATTTAAACTAACAGATTTTTCTTTGCTTTGAAACAGGGGCATAGATGTTATTGGACTGATAGAGCCAACAGTTTCCAATGGGCATAAGCTCATTTTGGTTGTGATAGGTTACTTTACCACATTGGGCCGAGGCAAAGGGCAAATTTGCACCAAATTGGCAGGGACCGTTCGTGGTATCACGGGTGTTGTCCAATGGAGCATTATATTTAACAGATGTTGAGGGAAAGTGCGTAGAGACTGCTATCAATTCAGATGCAGTCAAACGATACTATGTATGATTCCTTTTCAAATATGTGTTTTGTATTTTGTTGTGATTTTGGAATCGAAATGACGAAGGCATTTTATTCTCTATCCAAACACCTTTATCCATTGTTAACCCCTTCGAGCCTTAATGAATGAATTCTTTCATATCCCTCTCTCGGAATCACTCTAGTGCAATAAGATCGAAATTGCCAGAATAAAAAATGAAATGATGGAAAAATGAAAAAAAAATGAAAAATGAAAAAAAATGAAAAAAAAAATGAAAAAAAAAAGATGAAAAAATGAAAAAAAAAAAAAGAGAAAAAGACAAAAATCGGGAAAAAGTCAAAAAGAAATCCATCTAACTTATAAAGTTGGATGAACTACGTCTGACTTGATCCCGAAAGGGTACGTAGGCAGCCTCTCTGAGGTTCAGTCACAATAAAGAAAAAATCCAAAAATTCCCCACATATTGAAACTGGGGCAGAAGTTATGTTTAATAATTCCGAGAGTTGTAAATATTTTTAACCCTCGTTGAAATTTTGAGCCTTTATATCTTTCTTTCTTAACCCACCCGAAAGCCACGTTACAGTCCAAAGAAAGACCTTCCGATCAATTTTGAAATGATAACAAATACAGCGAAGGAGGAGCGAAGCATCGGATAATACCCGTGGTACAGAAAACAAAATACAAAAAGGAAAAATGGAAAAAATAAAAAAAAATGAGAGAGTCTCATCGGTGAAAACCTTAGCCGGCACTGTGAGGCGATTGTGAGGTTGAGAGAAATAAAATGAGAGAGTCTCATCGGTGAAAACCTTAATCGGCACTGTGAGATGATTGTGAGGTTGAGGGAATAAATGTGAGAGTCTTATTGGTGAAAACCTTTCGAGGCACCGTAAGGCGATCGTGAGGACTATCAGAAAAGAGAAAAACAACAAAAAAGAGTATCGATTTTGGGTCAAAGGCAATCCAGAGTCAGAATAATGATTGGAACGAACTGGGTCAAAGTTTAAATACATGGCATGGTCAGCGGAATCAGCCAGCAAATACCCAGATAAGTTCTGTCATCTCTCCAAAATACCCTTACCTTTCTTTCATTTTTCTGCATTTCATTGTTTACCTTTTTGAGAGCTAACTACCAACTCCTGATAACGGAAGTTGAAATAACACTGGATCAGAAAGGATGGAAGATTGGGGAAAGAAATAAAGAAGCTTGGCAAACATGGCCAAAGGAAAAGAAAACAAAACAAAAATGGAGAAATGAGAAAAATACAAAAAAAGAGTCTGCAAGGGACGAGAAGTCAAAAGCCATGCAACATGAGAAAGCAAAAACAAAGGAAGCAATAAGAAGTGGGGACGGCAAATGTCAGTTGCCAGCAGCTTATATCTAATAAATTTTGTTTCATGCAGGAACAAATTGTCACTAATCACTTTAAAGTGAATGTGACCAATGTGGAAAATTTAAAATACCAAAAAGAGAAAGTCTGCCGAATAAGTGGAGAAATTCACAGGCAAGAGATAAGTTGGTAAAAAGAAAATACCAAAAAGAGGAAGGTAACATCTTTTAAAATCCACTCCCCGGTCCTCAGGCTGAGGGAATACTTTTCTGCATCGCATTGAACGTTTAAATTCTGTTAGGTGCCCACCTTCTAATACGGAAATATTTTTCTGCATTCGCATTGCACGTTTAAATTCTGTTAGGCGCCCACCTTCAAATACGGGAATATTTTCTGCATCACATTGCACGTTTAATTTCTGTTAGGCGCCCACCTTCAAATACGGGAATATTTTCTGCATCGCATTGCACGTTTAATTTCTGTTAGGCGCCCACCTTCAAATACGGGAATATTTTCTGCATCGCATTGCACGTTTAAATTCCGTTAGGCGCCCACCTTCAAATACGGGAATATTTTCTGCATTCGCATTGCACGTTTAAATTCTGTTAGGCGCCCACCTTCTAATACGGGAATATTTTTCGCATTCGCATTGCACGTTTAATTTATGTTAGGCGCCCGCCTTCAAATACGGGAATGCTTTTCTGGCATCGCATTGCACGTTTAAATTCCGTTAGGCGCCCACCTTCAAATACGGGAATATTTTCTGCGCATCGCATTGCACGTCTAAATTCTGTTAGGTTCCCACCTTCAAATACGGGAATAATTTTCTCGCATCGCATTGCACGTTTAATTTTTGTTAGGTGCCCACCTTCGAATACGGGAATACTTTTCCGCATCGCATTGCACGTTTAATTTACGTTAGGTGCCCACCTTCGAATATGGGAATATTTTTCCGCATCTCATTGCACGTTTGATTTCCGTTAGGCGCCCGCCTTCGAATACCGGAATATATTTCTCGCATCGCATTGCATGTTTCATTTTTGTCGGGTGCCCACCTTCAAATACGAGAATATATTTCTGCATTTGCATTGCACGTTTGATTTCCGTTAGGCGCCCACCTTCAAATACGGGAATATATTTCCGCACATCATGGTTTATATAGCTAAAAGCCCACACTGGGCAAGAAAAAGAAAAAAAGTAGTTTGTTGTTTTTGTTTTGAGCAGGTTCAGCTCGAGGGCAAGAAGTACCATTGAAAATCAAAAAAAAAAAAAGAAGAAGAGGAAAACAAGAAAGAAAATCAACAAAAAAGGGAGAGTGAGCATCTCAAAAAATCAAAGAAAAAGAGACAAGGAGAAGCAAACAAAAGCTAGGATAGGAATAATTGTAATTGTAGAATCATAGCTTAGAATAACTTCTTCATTTTACATTCCCCCGGTGTAATAAGGAGGTCAACAAGCAGTAACCGCAACAGCAGCAACAGTAACAGCAAAAAATCGCAGTTTCATTGGTAGTCCCAGCTACCAAAATTTTCCGAACTACATTGACCTGATTCCCTTTTAGCCAGGGATATGTAGGAAACCTCTTGAAGCAAAGGTTCGGTCAAAATTTTGAAAAAAAAAATGCTTCTCACGGAGTGCTCAAACGGGCAAAAATCGCTCGTATCCGCTCACTTGTCTTTGCACAGAAACTCTTCGTGTTTACGCGCAAAGAGGGGCAGCTGTGAGCACGTGATTTTTGCCCTATATGAGAATTACTCCCAAATATTATATATATATATATATATATATATATATATATATATATATATATATATATATATATATATATATATATATATATATATATATATATATATATATATATATATATATATATATATATATATATATATATATATATATATATATATATATATATATATATATATATATATATATATATATATATATATATATATATATATATATATATATATCGCATTTGCATTTAGGATTTAATTCTATAATTAGGAGTAATTAATTTTATCTTACAAAAATGAAAATCACAAAAATAGGCATCTTTTGCATTTTAGCCTTTAATGTCCAAATTGTGTGATTGTATTTTAATTACCATTTAAAATTAGGTGACAATTATTATTATGAGATTAGTATTTCAAGATAATTTTAGTTTTTATAAATTAATCTTAGTATTTTGGGCTTTATTAATTAGGAAGTTGAATAATGGAGAAGAACAAAATAGAAAAAAATTGGATTGGGTCATCTTGCAAATTAAGTTACAAGCCCAATCCTAAGAAACCTTACCCAACCCAAAACCCCTTGGCCCAAGAAGAAAATTTCAGATTTTTTTAGCAAAAAATAATCATAATTACATGACATAAAGTAGTGGGGGGCAAGGAAATCAAGGAAGAAAACAAGGAGAGGAAAACATGGATTAGTGGGTTTTCTTTAAATTAAAAAAATATTTTCTTTTTAATAAAATATCTGAAAATTTTCGAAATTCTTGCCTATAAATAGAAGAGAAGATTTATGAAAAGAGGGGGAAAAAAGAGGGGAAAAATAGGAAGAGAAGAAAAAATAAAAAAAATTCTCTGCTGTTGTATACACTCGATATACACTCTGGACACAGAAGTATACACGGCAAAAAATTCAATTTTTGAGAGTTTCTTTTGAGAATTGAAAAAAGTTCAAAGCTAGAAAGACAAAACAAAGAGAAAATCTGGAATATATTTTTCTTTTCTATTTTTTATTGGTTTTTTGTTTTTTTCCGTATTGCTGGAATTTTCGGGATTGAGGTGTTGAAGCTACTGCTGGTTGTTACTGTTGTTGTTGCTGTATTTTCACCGCCCTGTTGATTTTCCATCTTCCATTCCTTTCAAAACCAGGTACCTCTCTTTCATACGAAGCTGTAAAGATGAATTGTGGAAATAGAAATGAAGAACAGATTTGATTATATGCTGTTGTGTAGATTTTAGTTTAATTTTGTAATTTGTTTGTTGTAGTAGTTTGTAGTAAGAAGAAAAACACAACAAAAACAATGTAGTAGTAGTAATGGTAGTAGCAGCATAGTATAGTAATAGTTATAAATCACCTAGCTAAATAGGTAAAAACTATAAAACAAGGTTGAATAACTCTAATATGAATCGACAATAGCAAATCCGGCCAACTCACGTAGGTAATAAGATTTAAAAGTTGATATCTGGATTCGAGTAAGTTTAAAAGGGAAACAACTTAATTGGAGCAATAACTAAGGTGAAACTGGCTTTGGTGGCATAGATAAGCTTGGCTCGTAGTAGAATCAGTAGTTTTAAATTGGTGATTAGTCTATTCGTAGACAGAGGCTCAGATGTGTTTAAGTTTAACAAAGGGAAACAAGTAGATACTGAAACAATTTAAGTAAGACAGATCTGTAATGATATAAGGTTTAGCCATAATGAAACCAGTGATATAATTAAGCATCGGTGAATAACTTATTTAACTTTTTTTAGATATTGTAATTAGTTAGCCAAATCATTCTTATTTGATCAATGCCAATAGATAGTTAAGCTTGTGCTTAGATTTTTCTATTTCTGAACAGCAAACAATTAGACAGTAGTATAAAACTTTAGTTGTAAATCGGATTGGAAACAGACCAGTATTTTGTGTATCAACTTTTCATTATCTGATTAATAAAAATAATTTGATTTCATTTCTTAATCTTGTTTGATTGCACTATTTCTGGTTCTTTGTACTTACTTTTCATAGCTATTTATTACCAATAGGTTTGGGTTTAATATGCAAATTAGTTCGAATCGTAGTATGAAGTCAATGAGGCCAGTGAATGTAAGACTAAAAATAGCATGGGCCTCGGATATTTGGACGGCTAGAACGCGGGTTTGATGAAGAGAAGACCAGGCCCAATTAAATAACAAATCCAATGGGCCTGGAATATTTATTAAAACTCGTTTAAGGTAAAAACAATGTATAGCAAACATAGTTGAACAAATAGGATTGGACTTTAATAAATAATTGGGATGAGCCTCGCCCGACTTCAAACACCGGGGCCCCCATTTAGTAATAAGATAATAAAGTAGACTCGGGAAAGCTAATAGCGAATTCCATAGCTTCTCCCAAAAGATTTAAAAGCCGATAGACGTTATTTAGGGCACGATTTTAATATACTTTCCATTGAACGAGTGTGCACTTGGTGCGACTCAAATCTAAATCTCGGTAAAGCCGAAATACACCAAAAGTCATAGGCGTACTGGTTGCGGTATGACTCAAGGCGTGTTTTCGCGATACCGCAAATTCCTAAAAATGATATTTAATTTAACGTAAAAACGCATTATGTTGTTAAAACTTATAATTGAGTCAAACAAAAGTCAAGAACGACAATGGAGCGACCGTGCTAAAACCACGGAATCCGGGAGTGCCTAACACCTTCTCCCGGGTTAACAGAGTTCCTTATCCGGACCTCTGCTTCGCGGACATTCATAAGAGTCAAAATTCCTCGGATTCGGGATTAACCGGTGACTTGGGACACCATTGTCATTCCCAAGTGGCGACTCCGATTAATCTCTAATAAAATCCCGAACCGATTGTCCTTAAATTGGAAAAACTCCTTCCCTTACGTTATTTTATCCGTCTTGGGTAATTGAGCGTCGGGGTATACCCTACAAGTGTATTTATACGCATTTAAGTATGGGCGGTAAAGAGGGAGGTGTGACAAGACTCTCTCATTTGTTCTCTCTCATCCTCACAGTCGTCTTGCAGTGCCGGTAAAGGTTTCACTGACAAGACTCTCTCATTTTATTTCTTTCAATCTCACAGTCGCCTCACGGTGCCGGTTAAGGTTTTCACCGATGAGACTCTCTCATCTTTTCATTTTCCATTTTTCCTTTTTATCTTTTGTTTTTCTGCACCACTGATGTTATCCAATGTCCCGTTCTTCCTTTATTCTCATTGCATTTTGTTATTTTCTTGAAATTGATTATAAGGTCTTTCTTTGGACCGTAACGTGGCTTTTGGATGAGTTAAGAAGGAAGGGTATAAAGGCTCAAAATTTACGAGGGTTTAAAAATATTTACAACTCTCAGAATTATATAACATAACTTCTGCCCCACTTTCAATATGTGGGGAATTTTGGATTTTTTCTTTATTGTGACTGAACCTTAGTGAGGCTGCCTACGTACCCTTTCGGGATCAAGTCAGACGTAGTTCAAACTACGCCATAAATTCATGAATTTCTTTTGACTTTTCCCGATTTTTTTGTCTTTTTATTTTTGCTTGCATTGGATTTTTCTATTTTTTCTTTTCTTCTTTTTATTTTTTATTTTTTTTATTTTTTTATCATTTTCTATGTTTCTTTGTATCATAAGCAATTTTGAGAGAGAGGTATGAAAGAATATATCGAACACGGCTTAAAGGGGATGTCAATGGATAAAGTGTTTGGATAGAGAATAAATGCCTTCATCATTTCAATTCCAAAATCTCAACAAAATACAATCATACAAATTAAAAGGAATCATACATAGTATCTTTTAACCGTATCTGAATTGATAGCAGTCTCTATGCATTTCCCTTCAACGTCTCTAAAATATAATGCCCCATTAGACAACACCCGTGATACCATAAATGGCCCTTGCCGGTTTGGTGCAAATTTGCCCTTTGCTTCAGCCCAATGTGGTAGGATACGCCTCAAGACAAGTTGTCCAACTTCAAACTTCCAAGGACGCACCTTCTTATTATATGCTCTGGCCATTCTTTGTTGATACAATTGCCCGTGGCAAACTGCTGCCAACCTCTTCTCGTCAATCAGATTTAATTGCTCCAGTCGGGCTTTTACCCATTCCTCGTTGTCACACCTCCCTTTTTACTACCCCCACACACCTGAAAAAGGCTTTTGTACCGATTCGTTTGAAAAGATACGTAGGGTATACCTCAGTGTTCAAATACCCGAGATGGATATAACAATAAAGAGGAAGGAGTTTTTTCACATAAAGGACAATTGGTTCGGGATTTTTATTTAATTATCAGAGTCGCCACTTGGAAAAATAATGGTGTCCCAAGTCACCGGTTAATCCCGAATCCGAGGAAGTTGACTCTGTTATTACAGTCCGCGAAACAAAGACCTGGATAAGGAACTCTGTTAACCCGGGAGAAGGTGTTAGGCATTCCCGGATTCCGTGGTTTTAGCACGGTCGCTCAACCGTCGTTCTCAATCTTATTTGACTTGTTATAAAATTTTAAACAATATGTATGTGCTTTCACTTTTAATATTTTAAAGAATTTCGACATCGCGAAAACGCACCTCGGGTCACACCGCGACCAGTACGCATGTGACCTTTAGTACATTTTGGCTTTGCCGGGAGTTGGGATTTGAGTCGCACCAAGTGCAAACTCGTTTATAAGGAAGGTATAATTAAACCGTGCCTAATAGAGTCTATCGGCTTATGATTCTTTTGGGAGAAGCTATGAAGTTTACTAGTAGCCTTCCCGATTCTACTTATTTATTATTTCATTACTAAGGGGGCCCTACTATTTGGTGTCGTGTGAGGCTTGTCCCAATTTAATACTAAAGGCTCAATCTTAACATATACATGCTATGTTATCTATACTGGTTTTTTTTCCTTAGTTATATTTCAACTTATCATTTCAGACTTGGGCCCAGGCCAATGTCATTGCCTTTATTGGGACCAGGCCTCTGCATCCATACTTAAATAAGCACTAGATCTGCCCAGGTCTTAGAGACCTAGGTTGTCTTCAGGCTTCTGTTCGACAGCCCAATCAATTTCGTACCACAGTTCAGGCCCAAATTACATATTGGGCCCAAACCAAATTGGAATAATAATAATGAAGAGTAAAAATAAAAATTCATGGTAAAACAGACACACAGAATTAAGAATGAAATCAAATACTTTTATTTATCAAAAAAAAAACCACTGTACAAGATGACTAATATTAACATTAAGCCATAACAATTCGATCCAAGTGAAGACCAACTATCCTTACACTTCTATTTTTAAGAGCCAATTTAAACTAATATTGAAGTTATTTAACTAGGAAGTCAAGAGCAAATGATTAAACTATATGAGGTTTTATTGAAACAATCCAAATACTTACTAAGATAACCAGATTTTCTAAGGCTAATTGATTAATGATATATATATATGGTTATATTACTGTATTTTCTACGATTTATACTCGTTCATTATCACAAACTCAGTTGCAAATGCCTCCTTACTTCTGTTAACTATTCTTCCATTTCCAACGGATTCACATATGTTTATTAGCTACTGATATTAATACGAGTCAAGCTTATTTGATGTTCACCAAACCAATTTCACCCTAATTGTTATCTTCTTTGGTTGTTTCCTCTTTTAACTTACTTAAATCTAGGTATTGATCTATGGAAACAGACTAACTACACGACCATGGTTGATAGTTTCATTATGAGTCTTGTTGTTATTAGTTCATGTGATGGTATTTTAGCTTTATTTTAAGGGTTTTACCTACTTAACTAAGTGATATACTATCTACACTACACTACCACTATTAATCCATCTATTACACTATTTTGTTTTGTTTTTTCTACTCATATATACTATACTACAATTAAAACTATAGATCTACACTAATACTAAACAACTAATGAAAAGAGTAACTACAAATACATAACAACAAATGAATCGAAAACTTGAACTTCATTTGATCATTCAGCATTTCAACACTACATCTTCGATCGAACAGAAATTGTACCTGGATCAACAAAATGAAGCCGATGAGTTCTAGAGGGATTAAGAGCAAGTAATCAGCAACAGACTCAAACAACAATGCAACAGTGTAAGATGAATCCCAAATGAGCAGAAAACCACAAGAACAAGCAACTAAACCAGATACTCTCACTTAAAAAAAATGCAGGAAAACTACTTGCTATATTACTATATTTTTACTCTGAATTTCTCTCTTGAAAAAAACCCAGCCCTCAATCAACTCTTTCAGGGGGTATTTATAGGTATTGAAATGGCAGATTTCTTGGGGGGGAAGAATAGGAGTTAAATCCAATTCCTCCCCCTTAAAAACTACTAAATCTACACTTAGACCCCATTTTCTGTTATAATTAGATCCCTTCCAGCATGTGCTGGAAGGTTCTTTTTTATTCTATTCCTAAGCTTTTACCAAAGTGTCCCTATTGGTTAAGGATTTTTACTGATTTCCCTTTTTAGGGAGACCATTATACCCCTCAATCTCTGCAATATTGCAGAAATCAGGATTACAAAAGATCCCTATGTCCCTATGTGCTCTATTTAATCTACCATTTTATCAATTTGTTTTCCATTTATGCCCTTAAGGACACTACTTAATTACCCGACCTACCTAGGTCAAGTTTTCAGCATTTTTGGACTTATTTAACTACAGGCCTAGTCCTTGCATTGGTATTTAAGGACTGGCCAGTTCTATCTTAAAGAACTATTTCAATTTTAACCCTTTTTTCTTCATTTTCTATTAATTGAAGACAATTTATTCCATTTTAAGCTAATTGCAGGACTAGCCTATTTTATTGTTATACTTAACCTATTTAAAACTTAGCCAGTCTCAAGTTGAGACTTGGCTTGGGCAATTGAAGCCCATTTGTTGAACACAGGTTGGGCTAAGGCCTTTGCAGACCTAGCCACCTGTGGTTCAGGGCTCAAATTGAGCCTTGGTAAGTCTGAACTTGCAGACTTGACCCATTTGTTACACAACTAGCCCTTTTAAGGGTGGGCTAGTGTGGTGGACCTTGCAGAGTTGGTCAATTTGCAAAATTGACCACTCTTTGGTCACTTTTTAACTTGTAATCTATTTTTATTTGATTTCCTATTTCAAAACTAGCCATTTTATGGGACTTAGTACTATTGCAGCTATAACCAATTCCCCTAAGATTAATGGGTATTAACAGATGCTCATACTAACAATAAACTATTGCAAACTTAGTCATTTTAACATACAATTGCACACATAGCCACATGAGACCAGACATTGTGCATCAATCAATTAAAACTCAGAGGGAAGTTTGATAATGTTGAATCTTAACGAATCAACTCACATAACTCAATTTCATGTAGCAAAGTGTCAATTAATATCAATTAGACTTAGTTACAACCAATTCATGTCAGATGACACTGAAAAACCCCAAAACCTTTAAAGTTCATGGGCATAGACACATATAGAAGCTAAATCTCACACAACAGTCAACAAGAAATGAAACATGGCTCAGTTTAGACATAAAGACAATGGACTTTAACAGAATAACATAAGCATGGTAATCAGAATTCACTTTCAAGTACTAACCCTAGCTTATATATACATGTGATGGATAAGATGAAGATAAAGAAGAGAAAAGACATGAAGAAATAGTAAAGTGAAGAAGAATTCTACATCTATCATGTGAAGTAACAGAAGAGAGAAAAATAATTACTAAAATGCAAATGAAAGAATATGAGAGATGTTATTAGAGCAAAAACCCTTGAGTGAACATGAGAATCAAACTGCTAAACCTAGAATCATGTAAAGAAGAGAAAAATAGTAAAGGCATTGAGAGCTAATAGAAAAAACCCTAATCGAGAGTCAAACAACTAAAACATGAAGAGAAACAGAAGAGATATTGAAAGTCAGCCAGCAAATAAGAAAACCCTAAATATGACAAAAGGTGAAGAAGAAACAAGGAAATCTTTAAGAACAGAGAGGCAAAGCCACAAAATAAACCTAGTGAAAGAAAATGGCTAAACTTTCACTAAATCTAAACATGCGAAGAAACAACAAGAAGACAATCAAGATATTGCTAAACAACCTAATACAACTTGATATAAAGATGAAGAAGGATGAAAGTCAAACAACTAAACTAGAGCTAAAGTTAAACATGCAAAGAACAGAAGAAAACAACAGTCAGGCTATGGAAAGCTAACAGATTAGGAATCATAATACACAGAAGAATGAAAAAGGAAAGTGAAATCAAGGCAAATCTTTTTAAACCAAAGAAACAAAAACTAGATCGAAACAAAATCAAAACAAAAGTAAACATAAAAAATCAGCAGATAAAAAGGGAAGCAAGCTAAAACAATAGAGAGGGAGGGGACTTAGCTTGCAGGGCCGGTCCCCTGAGCTTCCCGTTTCCTCTCTTTTCACTCTCTTTCAGACTTTTTCTTTTCTTATCTATTTTATTTATTTCTTTTTTTTTTTTGGTTTTTCTTTTTAGACTTCAAGATAAAGTCTTTTGGGTATTTTGTTTGGAGTGGGGTGTTCAGAGGGGGGTAAAGGTTAGATCTTGGCAAGGGTTTAGTTTGAGTCGCCGGAGTTAGGGTTCTGGCGACTTCTTTTTGGATATTCGAGAAGCTCGGGGTTGATTCGAGGGAAACTAAAGTCGTGGGGGGATAGATCGGGTTAAGATGATTCTATGGTGTTGATTTGGGGTGGTTTCTCATAAGTTGTGGTCACCGGAGGTAGATTCCGATGACCGAAAATCCAAGAACAATGGTTTTTAGGTTTTTGTTTTCCCGGGGTTCTGGGTAAGGTCTGAGGTGAAGAAGATGAGAAGAGAAGAGGAGAGGTAAAGGGGATGGCCGGAGACCACCGTTGGAGGTGGTGGCCTCCATGGCCGGTGAAGTTTCAGAAGGGGGAGGTGAGGAAGAAGATGAGGCAGAAGGGAGAGGTCTAGGTGAATAGGGTTTGGGGATCTTTGCAAAATGGCCGGTCTCAAACAGACCGAAGCCTTTTATACTCGTGGCAACTAAGGAGATCTGGGCCGTTGGATTGATGAAGATCAACGGCTACCATTGGCATTACATAAACGATGCCGTCTCATTGCAAATGAGACCAATGCTTTCAACCATTAGATTAGTTTAAACGGACGGCTCAGATTCAATCTCAAACTTAATCAATTAATTAACTCCGGATTGATTCTCAGCCGTTGGATTTGGTGCAATGAACGGTTGAGATCAATGTTAGTTACTGAATTGGACCGGACTTTTGGGCTAAAACACACTGGGCCAACCAATTGGACTTCATTTGGCCCAGTTATATATATATATATATATATATATATATATATATATATATATATATATTGTATTTTTAACAAAAATAAATGTAATTTTTTTGTATTTTCATTTTTTCTTTTGGTATTCTTTTCCAATTACTCAAATTCCTTTACTTTCCTATTTTTTCCAATTTTTCTGATATTTTTTGCTATTTTCTACTCTATTTCCATAATTTCTGCTAATTACAGCTATTTTTTGTTAATTATTCTTTTTAACTAATTAATTCAAACAATGCAAATATTTAACCTATTTGTTTTAATTTTCTAATTTCTAATTATTGAAACACACAAAAATGTATCTAATTTCAAACAAGACATGCAATTACACTCGAAAATATTATTTTACTTTAATTTTGGAATTTATTTGCCTAGTGCAAAAATCATGTGCTCACACTCGTCATCTATCTCAGCTTTAGCTATGATTCGTAATGATGGTATCTCGATTTCCGCGGGTATAACAGCCTCTGTCCCGTACACCAATGAATAGGGTGTAGCGCCGATTGAAGTGCGCACTGTTGTGCGATAACCCATAAGAGCGAAAGGCAGCTTCTCGTGACATTGTCTAGACTCCTCCACCATTTTACTAAGGATCTTATTTATATTCTTGTTTACAGCTTCTAATGCCCCATTTGCCTTTGGCCTGTAAGGTGTAGAGTTACGATGTAGGATCTTAAAGCTCTGACACGCTTCCGCCATGAGGTGACTGTTCAGATTGGCCCCGTTATCTATGATGAGTACTTTGGGAATTCCAAATCGGCATATAATATTTTCATGCACAAAATCCACCACGGCTCTCTTCGTCACCGCCTTGAATGTGTTTGCCTCCACCCACTTAGTAAAGTAGTCAATCGCGACCAAAATGAATCTATGTCCATTAGAAGCTGCAGGCTCTATTGGTCTGATGACATCCATGCCCCAGGCAACAAATGGCCAGGGTACAGACATCGTATGAAATTCATAAGGTGGAGAGTCGATTAAATCTCCATGTACTTGGCACTGATGGCATTTTCTCACATACCTGATACAGTCCCGCTCCATGGTGAGCCAATAGTACCCGGCTCTCAAAATCTTCTTTGCTAGGATATACCCGCTCATATGTGGTCCGCAAGCTCCAGCGTGCACCTCAGTCATAATCTTATCAGCTTGTTGCGCCTCCACACATCTCAGCAAGCCCAAGTCTGGTGTTCTTTTATATATAATTCCTCCACTGAGGAAGAAACCATTCGCTAAGCGTCTTACAGCACTCTTCTGATCTCCGGTGGCTTGCTCTGGGTAGTTTCCTATCTTCAAGTATTCCTAGATGTCGTGATACCACGGTTCTCCATCCAACTCTCCTTCCATAGCAAAACAGTAAGCATTCTGATCATACACTTGTATCTGAAGTGGATCTACATAGGCTTTGTACGGATGATGTAACATAGAGGATAGTGTGGCCAAAGCATCTGCAACTTCATTGTGCATTCTTGGGATATGTTTGAACTCTATGGATTGGAATCTTTGGGATAATTCATGTAGACAATGTCGATAAGGTATCAATTTCAAATCTCTTGTCTCCCATTCTCCCTGAATTTGATGTATCAAAAGATCCGAGTCACCCATGAACAAAATCTCTTGAACACCCATATCTATCGCCATCCTCAATTCCAATATGCACGCTTCATATTTGGCCATATTGTTGGTACAGAAAAATCGAAGCTGAGCGATAACGGGATAGTGTTGACCCGTTTCTGAAATAAGTACTGCTCCAATACCAATTCCTTTATTGTTGACGGCTCCGTCGAAGTACATCTTCCATCCTGGCTTATCACTTCGTTCTATTTCTTCGACATTCATTGCCTCCTCATCCGGAAAGTATGTCTTTAGTGGCTCATATTCATCATCCACTGGATTTTATGCCAAGTGATCTGCAACTTCTTGCGCCTTCATCGCCGTACGTGTTACATTAATGATGTCAAATTCTGTGAGCAGAATCTTCCATTTAGCAAGTCTTCCCGTAGGTATGGGCTTCTGGAATATAAACTTCAGAGGATCTAACCGTGATATCAGATATGTAGTGTATGCAGACAAATAATGCTTTAATTTCTGAGCCACCCAAGTCAATGCACAACATGTCCTCTTTAACTGAGTATATTTTACCTCGTAAGATGCAAATTTCTTACTAAGGTAATATATAGCTTGTTCTTTCTTGCCCGTTTCATCGTGCTGTCCCAGTACACAGCCAAAAGAATTATCAAGCACTGTCAGATATAAGATCAAAGGTCTTCCCGGCTTCGGAGGAACTAACACTGGAGGATTTGCCAAATATTCCTTGATTTTATCGAAGGCCTCCCGACATTCATCGGTCCATTTCACTGCTGCATCCTTCTTTAACAATTTGAAAATAGGCTCACGTGTTGATGTCAACTAAGCGATGAACCGGCTAATATAATTCAACCTTCCTAGTAAGCTCATTACTTCCTTTTTATTCTTCGGTGGAGGTAAACTCTGGATGGCTTTTATCTTTGACGGATCTAATTCAATGCCTCACCGACTTACTATAAATCCCAATAGCTTCCCTGAGGGTACTCCAAAAATGCATTTCGCAGGATTGAGCTTAAGATTGTACCTTCAGAGTCTTTGGAAAAACTTCCTCAAATCCCTGACATGATCATGTTGCTTCTTGGACTTTATGATGACATTGTCCACATACACTTCAATTTCTCGATGCATCATATGTGGTCATTGCCCTCATATAAGTAGCTCCGGCATTCTTTAACCCAAACGACATCACTCTATAGCAGTATGTTCCCCAAGGCGTAATAAAAGATGTCTTCTCCACATCTCTTTCATCCATTAGGATCTGGTGATAACCCGCATAGCAATCTACAAAAGAGCCAATTTCATGTTTGGCGCAATTGTCGATTAGTATGTGGATATTCGGCAATGGGAAATCATCCTTTGGACTGGCTTTGTTGAGGTCTCTGTAATTAATACACACCTTGGTTTTTCCATCTTTCTTTGGAACTGGCACAACATTTGCTAACCAGGTGGGGTACTTAGTAACTCATATGACCTTTGCCTCAAACTAATAATTCACTTCTTCTTTTATCTTCACGCTGATGTTTGTTTTGAACTTTCTCAACTTTTTCTTTACCGGCCAGCATTCAGGATAAATAGGCAACTTATGTACCACCAAATCAGTGCTAAGTCTGGGTATGTCATCATAGGACCGGGCAAAGATGTCCTTGAATTCGTGCAGCAACTTTATCAACTCTTCCCTGAATGAGGCTTCTAAGTGTACACTGATTTTTGTTTCCCGAACATTATCCTCACTCCCCTGATTGATAGATTCTGTCTCACTTAAGTTCGGTTTGAGTTTTTCCTCATATTGATTCAAGTCTTTACTTATTTCCTCCAGTATTTCCTCATCCTCATATTCTATCTCACTCTCATTCTCAATTTCTTGTATAATAATTCGATTGTCAGAACTGGGTCGGGAATCCTTCATGCATGACATATCATCAGAATCAGCGCATATTGAACTGTACAAAAGGGAGAAAAGGAAAAATAAATAAAAATAAGGTGAAAATGAAGAAAGAAGAAGAAACTGCATTTCATTGATACTTTTTCAAAAAATGAACAGAGACTGGGTACATTTTGACTTCAATGGGGTGGGGACTACAAAAATAAAATTGCTTTTTGGGGAATGATGATATATTTCGAAAGCTAACTACCAAGACTCCCTCTTGATTGGAAAAGGAGTGGCTTCCCCATTATTGAGTGCAACACTAGACCCCACGAACTGAATGTCTATCTTACTGGTACCCTCGCCCATCTCCACTATGTTCACGTCCCCAAATAACATTTCAAACCTCACCAAAAGTTCCGTATTGGGTCTAATCTCAGCATACCTTGAAGCAGCAGTCATCAGATATCGTTGTGTACCAGGCTTGGTGAAGGTGTCAGACAATTTTGGGACTAGTTTAGGTAGGGTCCAACTTTTATTTTTGGTTCTTTGGCTTTCTAGATGTCGGTGTGGGTAGGTTTGAAGCCCAAGCCAAAGGTGTCATTGTTTACCGGTAGATGGACAAGTTGAGTTATTCCCTGTAAGGCTATTCCTATCCCTTTTCCCAGTGTAAATCCATTCTTAATCATATCTTTGGCTACCATCACAGCGGTAGGTTCCACTGTAGGGATTGGCAAGCTCTCTCCTTCGGCTATCTTGTTCACTATCACAGTGTCTATCACCTGATATACCCAGCGGCGCTGTCCCCATCTGCTTCCTCGAAAGGTATTATGGTATTGCAAGCGTCTTCCTCTCCGTGCACTGTAATTTCTTGTTGTTCCCATTCGAACTTTACCATTTGGTGTAAGGATGATGGTACGGCTTTAGCCGCATGGATCCATGGCCGACCCAACAATAGATTATAGGACACAGTGACATCTAACACCTGAAATTCCATGGTAAAGTCTACCGGCCCAATGGTGACCTCCAAAATGATATCTCCCAAAGTATTTTTGCTTCCTCCGTCAAAACCTCGAACATTCACACTATTCCGCTGGATTCTGTTAGGATTAATCTTCAGCTTTTCGATAGTCGAAAGTGGACAAATGTTTGCACTCGACCTATTGTCTATTAAAACCCGAGTAACCACTGATTCTTCACTTTTGACTGTAAGATAGAGTGCCTTGTTGTGTTCAGTCCCTTCGACAGGCAATTCATTGTTCGAGAATGTTATCTTGTTCGACTCAAAAATATTGTTGGTAATCTTCTCAAGATGGAAGACTGAGATCTTTTCGGGGATATGTGCTTCATTCAGTATCTTCAACAATGCCTTTATGTGCTCCTCTAAGTGAATTAACAATGAAAGCAATGAGATTTGTGCAGGCATATTTCTTAGTTGTTCTACTATCGAGTAGTCTTGAGCTTTTATCTTCTTTAGAAATTTTTCTGCTTCTTCTTCAGAGACCGGTTTCTTCACATGACTCTCCTTTACCACCTTAATTTTCCTTAACTCTTCTGGGGCAAAGCATCGCCCGGAACGAGTGAGTCCATGTGTCTCATTGACCTCCCATGTAACTTCTTTTCCCTTGTACACTACTGTAACCTTGTTGTAGTTCCAAGGTATGGCTTTAGTATCAACCACCGGCATTTGTACCACTGGCTTTATAATCACTGGTTCCATGCATGCTCCTTTTACTGTCAACAACGGCTTAACCCCTGGCACCACAATTTTCAAAGTTTCAACCACTGGCGGCTTTTTCACTGGCATCTCAGCTGTCGCTTTCTCTTTATCAACTTCTTTCTCCACTTTACTGTTGGCTTTTATCATCATTACTGATTGGGATGGCTTCCCGCTGCTCTCTTCTTATTCTAACTCTATCATGTGTGTCTCATGATGAGTCGGCAGTGGATTCTGAGTAATGTTTGGAGTCTCTGGAGCCTGTACCTCAATCCTCATACTATCAATAAGCTCTTGTATAGCAGTTTTCAAGTGCCAACACTTTTCAGTATCGTGCCCCGGTGCCCCGGAGCAATATTCACACCTAACTGATTGGTCAATGTTTCTGGGAGGTGGGTTTGGCAGTTTTGGTTCAATCGGGTTTAGCATCCCCAATTTTTTCAGACGATGATAGAGGCTGGTGTAAGATAACCTCAATGGGATGAATGTTTTCTTTGTTTAGGCTCTGTTTTTCATCTCTGGATCAGGTCGGAAGTTGGGTCTATTTGGGTTCTTGTAGGCTCTGGAAGGAGGGTAGGTGTTCTGTGTATGATAAACGTTTTGTGAAACTTGGGCTCGCCATACATGAGGGGGCGATGGATAAGGTTGCGCTTGTGGGATGGGGTAATGTGGAGTAGTGGGTGGATAATATGGTGGAAGTCGGTTGTAAGGCGCTGGTGGGTGTGGTTGGTATATGTTTTGGCTTCGAGCCCATGGTTTACTTTCTATTACCGAAACCTCTTCCTTCTTCTTCTTTCCAATAGATCCTCCGTTCTCGGTCTGTTTAGCCTGATTCGTGGCCTTGATAGCAGAAAAGCTCATGATTTTGTTGGTTTTCAACCCTTCTTCTACAAAACTCCCCATTTTCACTACTTCATTGAAATTCTTACCAATAGCCGACACCAGATGGCCGTAGTAAGTAGGCTCTAAGGCCTGCAGAAAACAATCTACCATTTCAGTCTCCTTCATTGGCGGATCCACTCGTGCCGCTTGTTCTCTCCATCTAAAGCCATACTCCCGAAAACTTTCTCCAGGCTTCTTATCCATCTTGGTAAGTGACATCCTGTCTGGTATTATCTCTAAGTTGTACTGGAAGTGGTTGGCAAATGATTGCGGTAGATCGTCCAGATGAACCATCTAGTGTGATCCTGACGTGTATACCACTCCAGCGCAGAACTGCTCAAACTCTGACTAAAGTATGCCATCAAAAGTTCATCTTTCCCTCCTGCACCACGCATCTTGTTGCAATATCCCCTGAGATGGGCTATAGGATCCCCATGTCCATCGTACATGTCGAATTTAGGTAGCTTGAACCCAACTGGGAGTTGCACCTCTGGGAACAGACACAAATCTTTATATGCTACGCTCACTTGGCCTCCTAGCCCATGTATGTTACGGAAAGATTGTTCTAAACTCCTCATCTTCCGTGCCATTTCCTCTTGTTCCAAGTTCTTGACGGGCTTTTCTTCAGTTGTCTCCATCAGTGGGGTATAAGATTCATGCTGCCTAAATGTCGGCTCCGGTGGATAGTAATGGGTATCTTGCACATGGAACACCGGTTCACTTGACGACTTATGCAGAGCAACATGTGGAGGTGCCACATACACCGGGGCAACCTGTGGTGGCTGAGGTGGAATCTGTTTGGACAGTGGTGGTGGTGCTTGTGAGGTAGAGGCATAGTAGTGGTGGTAATCTGGGTACGTGGAGGATGAGTTCATGGTAGGTGGCTCGGGATTAGGATTGACGGGAGGGACATATGCTGGGTTGGCTGGATATGCGGGTAAGGGTTGACCCCTGGACCAAGCTTGGTACATTTCTAACATCTACTGCTTGAGGTTATACATTTCCTCCTTCATCCCTGCTACATCCACGACCTCCTCTTCTTGCACTGGGTCCATGATAGTTGGCTCAATTTCCTGAGACACAGCCTTTGTCATAATCTTGGATCGTATATTGTAATGATGATTTGCCAGAGTACCAGTTGCCAGCTGAAATGTTATTCTCATAAACAACAACACTCGTTAATAGTTAGTACTTTAAAGGATAAGATGCAACGATTGAAAAATCACAACTTTTGCCTTCGATCGTCATGCATCATCCCGGCATTTATTCCATTTTGAACTAACATCATCCTTTTTTCCTTTCTTTCTTTTCTTCTTTTTTTTCCCTTTTCATTCATCTTTCTTTCTCTTTTCTTTCTTTCTTTTTCTCTTCTTCTTTGCTTTTTTTTCATTCTTTTTCTTCCTTTTTTTTTTCATTTTCTCTTTTTCTTTTTTCTTCTTTCCTTTATTAATTTTCGTTCCTACTTATTTTGCCTATCGCGCAAACAATTGATACAAAGCAAAAAATTATTAGCAGCAACTTTTGATTTTTTCATTGATATTCAAAAACATCGATTTACAAGATGGTGTTGTGCTACTAATGCAAAAAGAAATACGAATACAAAATGCATGCCCTATGAATACATTAATGCTCCTAATGCCCGCGAGATGTCGTTCGGTCTTGCCGCAGGCCTATATGCTAATCCACTTTGGAGTCTGTCTAGGTCGGACATGACTTGCTTCACAAAGAATTTCATGGCTGATATAAATGTTGCTCGGGACATGTCTTCACACAGTTGGCACTTTCGGGTGATATATTGAGCAATATGGACGATTCTCTCTCGGACAACCCCTTTCTCTTGAATTAACCTGCTAATTTGTTCGGCGCGAGCATCTAAGGTGTGTTGGTTCTCTTTTTGCAGTTGTTGCAACTCGAACTCTAACCGAGCCATAGTCGTGTAACAATGCTCTCTTTCTTCTTCAAATTCTTTGATGGTCTTGTTACTCTTGACACTGGCTGTGATGATTTTCTTTCTTAGACGAGCTACCTCAACCTCATGTTTGTCTTGTAGTTGCTGAACCAACCTAGCTCTTTCCTCGGCGTCTTTGGCCAGTTGCTTCCGAACCTTGACTAACTCCTTTTCTGCTTTGTCCAGATCGAAGCTATAGTCATTCACTTTGTGCCAAAGATTTTCAATTAGCTTCTCGTCTCGGGCTAAGCGAACCGGGGTCTCGGATGCAATTTTCATTTTTGCAACTTGAGCCTTTAGAATTTCATTCTCCTTTTTTAGCTGCTTCTTTTCTCCTTCGTCAGATGCAGCCTGTAAACTGCTCTCGAATTGGAGATCTCGCAACTGTTTTTCTAGCAAGCTGATTTTGGCTTTATACTCGTTTTCTTTGGTCGCCCAATTTCCATTTTCCTTAGACTGCTTCGCCAAATCTTGAAAGTGAGGTCTTTTCAATGGTCTATCATGCTCAATACCCCGTCGATACCATTCACATTTTGACACTCATTCCAAATCTGTCGGACCTTTGCTTCCGTGAATTGCCCATCCGGACTAATCTCTATTACTTGCAAACTGAGGTCCCCACCCTTCGGTATAACTTGACACCTTCCAAGCTGTCGTAGGACCCTGTACGGGGCATAAGGCTGAATACTTTTCAAACCCATGATCAAGAAGTGTGACCCTTTCGTCGGCATGTAAATCACCTCATCGAGGGGCAACCATCCATATGCCCAATCGATTTGGCTATCGGTCAATGATCGTAGATATGAGATCCAATCCTTAACTCCCTCCAACAGCTTAACTTCTTTTGTTCTCATATAGAATTCTTCAAGGCACGTTCTTTCAGTCGGCCCATAGCTTGAGAACGAAGGATGACGGCATAGATGTTCTATCAACCAGATTTGCAGAATCAAGTTACATCTCTCAAAGAAGTTGCACCCTGCTTTACATGTCGTTAGGGCACGGTAGATATCCACTATAATCATTGGAGCCAGAGTGCAATTATCTTGTACAATCAAAGTGCTGGCTACCCCGGCGACCCTTGTATCAATGTGCCCATCCTTTCATGGAAATATGATTATCCCGAGAAACACCACTAGAAAAGTGAATCGTCGATGCCCCTCCCATTTTCCTCGGTTGGACTTGCTACAAAGTTTGTTTGTGGAGTCATTGAAACCCTCGACATGTCCATATCTACTGTAGATGAAGTTTAGGGAGAAAAATCCATTAACCATATCCTCGTTGTGGACGTTTCGATCAATCTTCCAAGAGTCAAGGAAACGGTGCACCGTTGTTGCTCTTGGAGCCATCAGGTATTTCTCTTTTAAGGGGACCTCATTTTTTCCTATATAGTAAGCAATTTCCTCAAGAGTGGGAGTGAGTTCAATGTCCGAAAAGTGTAGAACGTTGTGCGCAGGATCCCAGCATGTGACAAGTGCTCGGATTATATCGCCTCGGGGAATTATGTCCATTAAACCCGTAAGATCCTTTAAGTAGCATTTGACCCAATTTTGTCCTTCCTGTCCCATGTCGTTCCACCATAGTCTTAGCTCCAAAGGGGTTCTCTTCATTAGAGTGAAGGGTTCATTCTATATCGTGCTCATCCTGCACATTTATTAAGGCAATTTTATTTAAAAAATGAAAAATATTTTTCAAAGAAAATTTTCATTTTTATTTTTGAAAAGGGAAAACATGACTTTCGAAGTGGCCATTTTTGCCAAAACAGCCTTCCTTCCGGCGTCCTTTCGGAACATTCGGCTATTTCCAAAAATAGCGATCACCTCGATTATTTGAAACAAAAATATTTTTGGTCTTTTTCTAAAAGGGTGGTTGGACCCGTTCAAGGGTTGCCTACGTATCCTACCTAATGGCGAGAATCAAACCTGCGTAGTTCGGTCAGATTAATTGACCAATTATTTTAACAACAAAGCTATTTTTCTCATTTTCCAGATTTCCAGATTTTCCAACAACTCTTTTATCACTAGTTCTCTCTCTCTCTTTTTTCATTTTTGAATATTCCTTTTATTTTTTGCTATACTCGGGAATTTTTGCCGGTCCGCATAATGATCAAAGACAATTGAAAATGCAACACATAGTATGCTCGGTCTTTAATTACCGGGTCACCTGTCCTAGACGGACCCAACCCCTGTGTTGAGTCCCCTAAGTCAGTTATGATGCAAATAATCGTCCTAGACCTATGTTCAATATCTTATGGTTTCATATGGTGCTAGACCGTGTACCCGAGCGGACAACTCGGATCGAGGAGGGGGCTACGTACCGGTGACCCGCGGAGTCAATCGGCTTTGTAACTTATCCGGCCTCTATTTCTTAATTTAGGTGTGACTTAACAAAAAGGGGAGTCTCAACCACTAAGCACATCCCCGGGGTGAAGAAGAGAAGGGTTTTTGGCACAATTTATATATACAATCCATATAATATCAAAGCGGTAAAACACATAGCATGTTGTTCAAAGCATATAACAAAGTCAAATAACATCGAGGACGGCGATTCTAATGAGCTCGAATTCTTAAACCCTGAAATCGAAGTTCTGGGTTGCTTATCCCCAGCAGAGTCGCCACGGCTGTCACACCTCCCTTTTTACTTCCCTTTTTACGATCCCTTTTAAAAGATACGTTGGGTATACCTCAATGTTCAAATACACGCGAAGGATATAATAACAAAGAGGAAGGAGTTTTTCCAAATAAAGGACAATCGGTCTGGGATTTTTATTTAATTTTTTCAGAGTCGCCACTTGAGAAGATGATGGTTTCTCAAGTCATCGGTTAATCCCGAATCCGAGGAAGTTGACTATGTATTATAGTCTGCGAAATAGAAACCTGGATAAGGAATTCTGTTAACTCGGGAGAAGGTGTTAGGCACTCCCGGATTTCGTGGTTTTAGCACGCTCGCTCAACCGTCGTTCTCAATATTATATGACTTGTTATATATTTTAAACAATAGGTATGTGTTTCCAACTTTAATTTTTTACGAATTGCAACGTCGCGAAAACGTATTTCGAGTCACACCGCAACCAGTATGCCTGTGAATTTCAATACATTTCGACTTTGCCGCGATTTAAGATTTGAGTTGCACCAAGTGCACACTCGTATTAGGGAAGGTATATTTATTAAATCGTATCTAAATAGTGTCTAACGACTTTGAATCTTTTGGGAGAGGTTATGGAATTCGCTATTAACCTTCCCGAATCTATTATATATTTCACTTTGTTACTAGAGGGGGCCCCACTATTTTTGTTATTGTGTGAGGCTCATCCCATGCATTTTTAAAGGTTCACTTAATATTTCACTACATTTCTCTATCATTGTTTTTTCCTTAATCATTTTTAATCAACTATAATTCCAGAAGTGAGTCCAGGCCATTGTTGTTTCCATTGTTATTGGGCCTGGACTTCTGAATAGATACTTAACGGGTTATTACATCTATCTGGGTCTTAGTGACCCAGATCGGATTTGGGCTTTCGTTCAATAGCCCAATTAATTCTCAAACACATTCCAGGCCTGAGTCGTACATCACGCCCAGACCAGAGACGAAACAGTAGTGATGAACACAAAAATGAGAACTCATGATAAAATTAAAAATTCAGAAACAAAAGAGAAATGAATTCGAACTATATTTATTTATTAAGAGATAAATTCTATACAGAAACTAACAACATTGAATCCAAATCATGAAAAGTCAAACATGCAGAAAACTTAATTGACAAGACCATTTTTACTCTATTCTTAAGGACTAATTTATGTCACTGATCTGAATTCTCTAATAACTAATTAACATGAGCCTATTTTAAACATGTGAATCAAAACTAAACTAACGATTCAGTCGTTTATACATAACATTCAATTACCTAGGCAAAATTGACTCACTCGCAGGTACGTAATTACATTCCGTCATTGAGTCTGATTGTGTGATATCATGGAAATCAGTATTAACTAAGTTATAATTTCGTTTTATTGTTATCGTTTAAGAACCTGTTTGGATCTAAGTGTCAAATACCAAATTAGATTACCTACATAAAACTAATTAAAGTTATTGCTGCAAGTTCGTATGTTATAGATCCACGTCAAGATTAATTAGCCCCGTTTTATGGTTTTAACCTACTTAACTAAGTGATTTAACTACTATAACTATACTACTACTATTTACTACTTATTACATTGTTTTTGTCCGAGCTTCTACTTATACATACAAGGTCCTAATGAATTACAGACTTAAACTAATTAATCAGCTATAGAACAAAAAAGTTGAAGAGATAACAACATGCTTTTAAACAATTTCTAAGTCTTCATTTCATCAAGATTCAAAGTTACATAGCTTCGAACAAAATGTGTACCTGATTCAGCAAGTAAACTCGATTAGTTCTAAGGGGAGATGAAATAGGCATAGCAGTTAGACTCAACAAGCGATGCAATAGTGAAGAATTGAATTCCCAAACGAACAGATGGGAACACAGCAACAGCAATTAGAAAACCCAGCAAAAATGAGCAGAAATTCCAAACAACTCCAAATGTTAACTTCAGCTAGAGAAACCATGCAACTATTGCTATTTAGTGTAGAATGTTTTCTGGAAATTTTGTTATGCAAAATCCAACCCTTAAACTAGTCCTAAATGAGGGTATTTATAGGTGTAGAGATGTGAAACTTTTTGGGGGAAAAGATAGAGAATAATTCTATTTCCCTCCCCTCCTATTTTACCAAATCTTACACTTTAAACCCCAATTCTGTTACCAGATCCCTTCCAGCATGTGCTGGAAGGTTCTATTTCATTCCATTTTGGGGCTTTTACTAAGGTTCCCCTACTTTTTATTGTTTTTACTGAATTACCTTTTCCTTAAGACTAATATATCCTTAATTCTCTTCAGAATTGCAGAAATGAGGATCCCAAATGTCTCATATATCCCTATAGGCTCTATTAAATCTACACTTTTGCCATTTCATATTCCTTATATGCCCTTAAAGGCATTTATTAATTACCCGACCTACCTAGGTCAGATTTTCAGAGATTCAACTCTTATTTAACTAATGGCCAGCATTTGTATCAATATTTAAGAATGTGAGCACGTGATTTTTACCCTACACATGAGTTATTCCTATAAAATTCAAAATAAATGATTTTTCCTTATTTTTAAAATTTTGTGTGAATTTTGTGTTAGTTGTTTGCATGTTATTTGCGTGTGATAAATGAAAATACAAAAAAAAATTGCATTTTTCTTAGGAAGTTAACTCTTTTTCTAACAATTAAAGGAAAAATCAAAAAATTAGTTAGCTTCTAAATTGAAAATTGTCAAAAAAAAAAAAAAAAAAAGGTAATTAGTTTAATTTTTAATAAGTTTCAAATAACTACAAAGTAGGGAAAATATAAAAAAAAATATATACAAGAGGAATTAATACAAAATACAAGTTATTATAGTTATAATAAGAGAATAAGAGAGAGTGGAAAAACAAAGGCAAAAATTGGGCCAAAGAAATAACTAATTCCCCAGGCCCAAATTGACAACTACCCAGCCCCATCCGCCCAACCCAACGCCCAGACCCAACCCGGTTTCCCTTTCATCCAATCTCAGCCGCCCAAATCCTAATCCAACGGCCACAATTTATTCTTACAACCTAAGTATTAACTAAAGCACAACAACCTTAAACACATTCACATAACAAGACAAACCCATCTCTTATGTCTCTCTCTCTAAGACCAAGCCGCCTTCTTCTCATCTTCTTCAACCTCTGCCGCGCCGCCTAGGGTTCCGCCACCCATGGCGGCGGTCGGCCATATTTCCCGGCCAAACCAACCCCAAAAGAATTCCCTCATCTCCCTCATCCCGTTTCTCCAAACCATTACCTTCAAAACTAACCGAAACGCTTCAAATCTCAAACCCTAATCGCGCCGCCACCCACCTCCCATGGCGGCGCCGCCTCAAAAACTACCCCAAATCTTCATCTCACCACCCCCCAACACCCCTCAACCGCTGTGGCAAAAGTTCAAGCCCTTAAGGCTGCCGTGTCTTCAAGAAGCGGCCGGATTTGTCGCCGAAAATCAAGATTGTCAAGAAAGGGCTCGGATTCATGCAAGAACAAATGAAGAAGCAAGTGAATAATCAAAAAATGAAGACAAAAAGAAGACCGAAGAAAAATCAGAAAAAATAGAATAAAGAAGGAGAAAATCGAAAAGCTAAGTTCTCCTCGTCTCTTTGTGTTACTGCTATCTTTTTGTGGAATCTGTTAATCTGTTTGTTAAATATGAATCCATTTTCGTTAATAGTCTTGTGTCCGATTTCATTAAGCATTGGATTTTTAGATTTTTGTTAAGATTTTCGTTTAGTTTTGATGAATATTGTTAGATTTTTAGGTTTTCTTTTTTATTTCGATTAAAATGATGATTCTATATCAACTCTTGTTTCGGCCATTTTTTTTATTTATTTCATGATTGCTGATTTTTTTTGATTTTTCTTTTTAGTATTGATTAAATAATGTGTATAATAACAGTATAGTAGGAATCGCTTGAATTTCTGTTTTTGTTCAAGTTTAATTGAGGAATAGGCAGTGACAATTAGTTCAAAGTAAGTTGTTTACTGAAATTGGTTAATTTGGTGTTAATATTCTAATTCTGATATTTGTTAGAGTTAAGTGCCTTTGATAATGATGTTGTTAGTAGTTGATTAATTAGTATGCAATACTGCCTGAACAATAAGGCCTACCCGTTTGCCAATTAGTGAGTCTGTTTTGATAAGTATTCTAATCCTATTTTGAAATTCAAATTGGTTAGTTGCCATTGTTTAATTGAGATCAGTAGATTTGATAGGATGTATTGGTTATAGCTGAAATCATTGACTTAGTTCAATTATTAGATTCGCCTTTAGACTATTTTAGATACAATTAAGTCGATAATTGAAATCATAGGATTCGTAGCAACCTAAGGCAATTATTTGATAGATTCAATTTCGGTTAGTTATTTCAATTGATGAGACTCACCATCTATCAAATTGTTTCCCCGAGTCTTGTTAATTGGATAATTGAACAAAAGTGGCTATGTTTGTAAGGCTGTTAGGGTTGGTTATGAATGTAATGTGAATTTAGTTATTGAATTAATCTGAATTTAAAGTAGTTGAAGGGCCAATTGGCTAGTTGAGCAATAGTCACTTAATTGTGGCTATTTGCTAAATACCAATCTGAAAATGGGTTTAAATAAGAAGAAAAGGCAGAAATTAGGAAAGTAATTAGCCTTAAAAAGTAGGGGTAAATGGGGGATAGGAATTGGTATACTTGTAATAAGGTTAAAAGGAAAAGGGTGCAATTGGGATAAGAATTGGTATAATTGTTATAAATATAGAGCTTTTAGGGTAATTTGGGCATAACAAAAGGTATCTTAGTTAATAATAAAAGAGAATGAGGGCACAATAGGTAATGCAAGGGAAATAGAACATGGTAGAGTATTCTAGAATGGGTCTTAGTGTAGAATTCAATGAAATAATGGTACTAACTTGTGCAACAAGCTAGGAATTGATGGGTTTTTAATAAAATTCAGATTTCTTGATTTTGGCCTATAAATAGGCATTTTTCAGCATTAATAAAAGGGGGTTCCTTCTGATTTTTAGAGTCTCTTTTAGAATTTGGAACCAAAATAAAACCTAGAAAAAATCCCCAAAAATACTAGCTAATTTTCAGATCTGAAATTAACATTTCAGATTCACTTTCTTCTATTTTTTTCCTTCAATTCATATCAAAAAATCAAAAATATAGTAGATTCATCACTGGTTGTTAGTAGACTGCTATTTGAATACGAGATTTGATTTTGAATCAACTTGAATTTCTGAAAATTGCTTCCTGGGTTAGCTGTTTGGGTCCTATTCACTGTTGAAACATTTGAGCTGCTGTTGCTGTGAAAATTACTGCTTGAAATGCTGCTCCTGCATCCTGTTGCCAATTAGATCTAATGGATTTCAATTTTTCAGGTACACATCTTGTAAATCTTCGGCTTAAGGAAATAAAGGTTGTTTCGCAGATAGGATACTGCAATTTTTTATCATTTCTGTTTTCCTCAAATCTCCTGTTATGCATAAAAACTAATTAGACTGTATGTAAATTTTATAGATTTTTTTTAATTGCAAGTCAAAACTGGACTGTTGTGATTTAAATAGATATGGTTTGCATTTGTTTAGTTTGAACACGTTAATTAGAGGAATAAGTATCGGATAAGTATGAGCTGTTGTCGGATATAATTTGAACTGTTAAGCAGGGGAATAACCAGAGAATATAGTACATGCGCAGCACATCAAGTATTTTTGTTGATATAGTTATTTGACTGTTCTGAATGAGTTAATCAGATTATTAAAAAATGCAAAGTCTCCTCAGGAACATGAAAATTATAATTAGCGAGGCATTGAGTTGAACGAGTTAGAAATAAGGTCCTAATTCTCCCAAAACCAATAGTATACAGCACCCAGCATCTCGTAGTACATATAAGTAATGTAGGTGATTAAATTGGAAATACATCTATTGCTATTAACACGTGAAGTGTGCTGCATTTTTTAAAAAAAAATTCAAAGGATAACTGTTTTCGCACAGATTGTATTGTAATTTATTATAAGATTTGTAGTGGTTTGATTAAAATAATCTTGGATTTGGGGAATGTTTATGGATATGGTAACATATGAAAGGTCATACACGCCTAAAGTGAAAACTGGACGTGTTAAGTTAGGGTATAAATATAGTTATGTTAGGATTGACCTTTAAATTAATTGGGATGAGCCTCGCCCGAATAACACCGGGGCCCCCATTTAGTAATGAGATAACATAGTCGAATTGGAGAGGCTAATAGTGAATTCCATAGCCTCTCCCAAAATTAAAAGCCGATATAGACTATCTTAAGGCACGATTTTAATATACCTTCCTATGAACGAGTGTGCACTTGGTGCGACTCAAATCCAAATCTCGGTAAAGCTGAAATACACCAAAAGTCATAGGCGTACTGGTTGCGGTATGACTCGAGGCGTGCTTTCGCGATACCGCAAATTCCTAAAAAATGATATTTAACGTAAAAGCACATTATGTTGTTAAAACCTATAATTGAGTCAAACAAAAGTCAAGAACGACAATGGAGCGACCGTGCTAAAACCACGGAATCCGGGAGTGCCTAACACCTTCTCCCGGGTTAACAGAGTTCCTTATCCGGATCTCTGCTTCGCAGACATTTATAAGAGTCAAAATTCCTCGGATTCGGGATTAACCGGTGACTTGGGACACCATTGTCATTCCCAAGTGGCGACTCTGATTAATCTCTAATAAAATCCCGAACCGATTGTCCTTTAATTGAAAAAACTCCTTCCCTTACGTTATTTTATCCGTCTTGGGTAATTGAGCGTCGGGGTATACCCTACAAGCGTATTTAAACGCTTTTAAGTGTTTGGGGTAGTAAAAAGGGAGGTGTGACAGCTCTGGCGACTCTGCTGGGGATCCAACCCTGAACTTCGGTTTCAGGGTTTAAGAACTCGAGCTCCTTAGAACTGCTGTTCGCGTTTTTTGTTTGACTTCATTATGTGATTTGAATAACATGCTATGTGCTTTATCGCTTTGATATTATGTGAACTGTATATAAAATTGTGCCGAAAACCTTTCTCTCTTCACCCCCGGGGATGTGCTTACTGGTTGAGACTCCCCTTTCCGTTAAAGTCACCTTAAATTAAGAAAACAGAGGCCGGATAAGTTACAAAGCCGATTGACTCCGCGGGTCACCGGTACGTAGCCCCCTCCTCGATTCGAGTTGTCCGCTCGGGTACACGGTCTAGCAATCCATGAAACCATAAGATTTTGAACATAGGTCTAGGACGATTATTTGCATCATATTTGACTTAGGGGACTCAACACAGGGGTTGGGTCCGTCTAGGACAAGTGACCCGGTATTGAAAAGACCGAGCATGCTATGTGTTGCATTTTATTGTCCTTGATCGTTATGCGGACCGGCGGAAATCCCGAGATTGGAAAACTTGTTGAAAAAGAAAAAGAGAGAGAGAGGAAAATAATGATTTATAGAAAATATGAATTTTGAAAAAAAAAGAAAATTTGAAAAAAATAGGTGGAACAATTTTGTTAAAATAATTGGTCAAATAATCTAACCGAACTACGCAAGTTTGATTCTCGCCATTAGGTGAGATACGTAGGCAACCCTCATCGGGTCCAACCACCCCTTTTAAAAAATCAAAAAAAAATGTCGAAATTTTAGTTTTCAATAAAATCAAAGTGATGTTGTTTTTGAAAATAGCCGAATGTTCCGAAAGGACGCCGGAAGGTTGTTTTTGCAAAAATGGCCACTTTGACTCTTTTCTTTTTGAATAATGGCTTTGAAATATTCCTTATGGAATGTTGAAAGGCCACCCCTTTCAAAACAAAAACAAAAAAAAAATCAAAAAATGTGTGTGTGTTTTTGTCAATAAAATCAAAGTGATGCCGTTTTTGTAAATAGTCGAATGTTCCGAAAGGACGCCGGAAGGCTGTTTTTTGCAAAAATAGCCACTTTGAATTATTTTTAATAATTTGCGAGCACAGCCTTGAAATATTCTTTGTGGAAATGTTGCAAGGCCATAGCCGCAAAAATCAAGTTCGGGTTCACACCCCGTTTGCAAAAATAACCAAAAAATATCAAATTTTTGATTTTGTTATAAATAAGTCGAGTGATGCTATTCTTGCTCAAAATATGCCGAATGTCCCTCAAAAGACACCGGAAGGCCGTTTTTGCAAGAATAGCCACTTTGAGTCATTGTAAATAATTTTGGACACGACCTTGAAATATTCCCTCGCGGAAATGTTGAAAGGCTGTATCCGCAAAATTAAGTTTGAGTCATCGCTCAACTTTTCAAAAAATATCCACTTTATCAAATAAGCCATTACATGGCCGAAATTTTGCTGAAATAGCCATATTTTTGCATTTTTAACTTCCTCAGTCTTGTGTTGGTCTGTGTCGGTGCTGAACGATGCCCCATAGGCCCCGGGATAAAAATTTTGAATTTGCATCTTCTCAAATAAAATTTCGCAAAAAGAGCCACTTTGTCTGAATAAGCATTACATGGCCAATTTATGAAAAATAGTCTTGTGTTGGTTTATGGTGATGCCGAACGATGCCCCATGAGCCACAGGATAAAAAAAAACATTTTCAAGTTTATTTTTCTTAAACAAAATTTTGCAAAAATAGTCATTTTGTCAAATAAGCCATTATGTGGCCAATTTTGTAGAAATAGTCATAATTGACACCAAAAATATTTTTATTCTTGTAGAAATCTCTTACACAAGTTTGTAGTTGGAGTCGGCTTCTATCATTTTCCTTCAAAAAAAAAAACAAAAAAAAAATCAAAAAATAAAAAAATCAAATAAATATCTCTTTATTTCTTGCATTAATTTGCAAGAACTACGCTCGGTCTGATTCATGCGGGGTCGTGATACGTAGGCAATCCACATAGGATTCGACCATTCCCATAACCAAAAAAAAAAAAAATGAAAAAACTACAAAAGAAAAAACCACAAAAAGGGAAAAAGAAAAGAAAAATAGAAAAAAAGAAGAATGATCAATAAGCGGGATACCTTAATGCTGACATGGTGGCTTTGCTTTGTTGTGTCCGTTTCCAGGAAGGTGGTTGGTTGTGGTTCTAAGATAACTCTTCCCTGTAACACAACGTCAGAGGACAATGGCAGTGAATCCCAAGGCTGAGTGGGTTGGTAGTGGCACCCGACAACAGTTGGTTGAACGGAACCACATGTTAGTCGAAGAAGTCAAAATGTTGAGACAACACGTGGATGAAATGTATCGGGCGTGGATGGATGGAAAATCACTACCCTCTCCACCACCTAGTTTCATGGACCCTGTCCTTACACTGAACCCGATGCCAAATATACCCGCCTATCGCAGCCTTTCCAGCCACCCCAATAGCTCCATCACTCGGTATCCATCTATTTTCCCCCAGGAATGCGCTCCAATCACATCCACTGTTCCCGATAGTAAACACCCACCCGAAGCTCATGTTGCCCAACATTACCCCTCCGAGGTTGCTCATCGGGACCCCAAACAGAGCCCGCAGGTTGAACCTCCCCAACGACAAGGTCCAGTGGTCGTCTTTGCTAAAAGCCCTCTATATCGTACCCATGGATATCCTTGTAATTCTCCCGGCCCTTACTTCTCCCCACGAGCATACCAGAAACCCCACGGGTCAGGTTTTAGGCCAAATCAGGCCATTAAAAATGAGAGGCTACTGAAACGGGAAAAGGCTCTCACCCCTTTGGGAGAATCGTATGCCAGTTTGTTCCACAAGTTGAAGCAACTGGACATGTTGAAACCAATTCAGATAAAAATGCCAAATCATCGGTCAAAGAGGTGTGATTTTTCTAAAATGTGCGCATATTGCTCAGGCGCCCCGGGGCATGACACAGAAAAATGTTGGAAGCTGAAAAAGGCAATTCAGGAGCTTATCAATGCAGGCTACATTGCCGTACAAAATCCGGACATAGTCGACACCCGTATGGTTGATGCAGAAGGCAGTGGCTAAAGATATTGTGCTTGGTAATTGGAAATATGCTTCATTTGGGGTTTATCCAAAGTAGAATTTTTGGTGGCTTATTTTGTTGTCATTTCTGTTACCCGGGTTATTTCAGGGTTGTAATCCGGACGTTGTCTTTAAAGTCAAAACCCTTCTATCTTACTACTTTGCTTTGTTTAGTGCTGTCTAGGTTTGTAATTTTAGTCTAGTATGTTCGTTTTGTTGTTCGTCTTGTTGTTTCAACCCATCAGCTTAATACAACTCTTTGTTTCCCGTCATTTCTAGTCATTCCATTTCTAATTACTTTGCATTTCTTCTCATACTGACTTTAGCACATTGCTAAGCCAGCCTGACCAATCAATATAAACAACGGAGCTAGAAGCTCTCTTTAGCCCATTTAAGCATATTAATATATGAAACAATAATAATACTTATACCAACAACGGGGAAACCAAGTCCCAAAATATACTAACTCCCATAGACCGAAGGGTCAAGAGTCATGAGCCTCTACTGAACATGAGTGTATAAAGGTTTACAAAATACCAAGTGCGGAAAGAAATGTCAATACAAAATCAAAAGACAGTAGGAAGGAATATCGGGTCCTGCGGACTCTGCAGCTACCTCGAATATCCACAAACGTCGCCTCGCACAGCCACTGGATCACTGCTGAGAGGTACCTGGATCTGCACACAAGGTGCAGGGAGTAAAATGAGTACTGCCAGACTCAGTGGTAATAAACAAGGGTAAGACAGCGCAGATAAGAAATCCGCAATAAAACACTATGTAAAGCTATAATCGGCTACCCTGTCATAGAATCAATCTTCATTGTACCTGTTCTAACAAATACCAATAAATAGCATAACAGCTAGCAGATGTAGCTAAATGCAATGCAATGCATGATATGACCGCTACGGCGCGTAGCTCGACTCCAATTTTGGGTACCCGTGCTCACTGTGGGGGTTCAGACTCCGGAGGGGCTCCTACAGCCCAAGCACATCTCATAGAGATATTCCTGCGGCGTGCAGTCCGATCCAACATATATCTCGCTGCGGCGCGCAGCCCGATCCACTACTAGTCAGCTAATATGCAGATACAACCTCGCAGGCTCAAAAGTAGTTTTTTGAAAACTCTTTTATCATTTTTCAGTTGGAAAACAGTAATATCAAGTTCCATAGATTGGAATTAGCATAATAACAGAAATAGCTGCGGACTAGTAGTAAACTAGCATGTCTATATGATAAGACAATGATAACGATCCTCGCGGGATCCAATATCTGGCTCACGGCCCACATGTATACTCAACCGCCCAAGAAGGGGGTTCCTCGGCTCAAGAGTGGCCATTATCACAATATATATATATGCAACCATCCGAGAAGGAGGTTCGACGGCTCGAGAATAGCCAATAATACAATATCAACAGGTCGGACTAATATATAGTCTCCAGTTCATGATCGACCCCGCACTCTCAAGAGTGTGCGTGTCTCGCCGCTATACAGCGTCACAAAGTGGTATACCGGGGTTTCGAACCCGCTGGTCATCACCCACATCTATTACTCACCTCAATACGACGCGACGACTACTCCGCAATGCCCTTTCCACGAGAATCAAGCTCCGCACGCGTAGAATCTGATCAAATACAGTAGAAATACAACAAATTAGGCCAATGGGACGACACCCAATCAATACAACTCGATTTACATCAAAATTCCCAAAGTTGTCAAAACCCGACTTTCGGTACGCTTGTCGAAAAATTACAAAAGTTACATATTCGGAATCCTCGTCTCGATACAAGTCTAAGCATATCAATTTTACCAAATTCGGACTCCATTTGCCCATTCAAAACCTTGATTTTCTAAAGTTCAAGCCTAGGGTTAAATCCTCCATAAATTACCCCAAATTCCTCCATTTTCATGATATAATTGCATAATATTACCAATACTAATCATAGTTTAAGTCCATAGATGATTACCTGATGATTTCCCTTGAATTTCTCTTCAAAATCGCCCAAATCGCCTCTAAAGCCGAGACCCAAAATGTGTGAAATGTTCTGAAATTTTTCTAACTTCCGATACACTTACTTACAGCGATTTTCGCTTCTGCGGAATATTTTCCGCTCCTACGAGCCCGTATCCGCGACCAAAGGGTCGCTTCAGCGGTTCCAGGCCTAGCCGGCCATTTCCGCTTCTGCGAGCGAAGGGCCGCTTAAGCGGGCCCGCTTCTGCGAAGAATCATCCGCTTCTGCGGACACATCCGCCTCCGTGCATCATTGACCGCTTCTGCGGTCTCGCCCAAACGATCAAATGTCCGCTTCTGCGGACCATGCACATTTCTTCCCTTTCCGCTTCTGCGATCAATGGCTCGCACCAGCGGTGCCGCTTCAGCGGAATGACTTCCGCTTCTGCGTAACCAGCCGCTCCTGCGCACCTCGTCCGCTTCTGCGGACTCGCTCCTGCGTCCAAAATTCCGCAGGAGCGGAAACAACAGAAGCAGGATCCCAACCTGCAATTTTTCCACAACTTTCTCCCGTTTAACCATCCGAAAACACCCCGAGGCCCCCGGGACCTCATCCAAACATACCAACACATCTTAATACCTTATTCGAACTTGCTCCAATCCTCAAAACACGTCTAACAACATTAAAACCCATAATTCACATCGAATTCAAGCCTAAATTCCTTAAAACATTCCAAATTACACATTCAATCAAAAACCCGACCAAACGACGTCCGAATGACCTGAAATTTTGCAGGCACATCCAAAATCACCTAACGAAGCTACTTGCAACTGTCGGAATTCCATTCCGACCCCCGGATCAAAACCTCACCTACCATTTGGATTTCGTCAAAATTCAACCTTAGCCAATTCAAGCCTATTTCTACACCGGGCCTCCAAATTCAATTCCGATCGCTCCCCTAAGTCACAATTCACCTCCCGAACTAACCGAATCATCAGAATCCGATTCCGAGCCCTCTAACCAAATAGTCAACTCCGGGTTGACTTTCCTTATTCAAGTTTCTTTCCCAAAGGCTATATGCCTCATTTTCAATCCAATTCACTCCTAACTCACCCGATAGACTTTAACATTGATATAAAATCATAAAACATGTATTTACAACATAACGGGGTGGTAATTCTCGTGACAACGGGCCGGGTCGTCACATTCTCCCCCTCTTAAGCAAACGCTCGTCCTCGAGCGGGTCAAGAAACATACCTGAAGTCTCAAACAAGTGAGGATATCTGCTCCGCATCTCCCGCTCGACCTCCCAAGTGGCCTCCTCCACGGGTCGACCTCTCCACTGAACCTTAACTGATGCAATCTCCTTAGACCTCAATTTTCTCACCTGCCATCCCAAAATGGCAATAGGCTCCACATCATAGGATAGATCACCATCAAGCTGAATGGTGCTGAAATCTAATACATGAGACGGATCTCCAATGTACTTCCGGAGCATAGACACATGGAATATTGGATGAACGCTGGATAAGCTGGGCGGCAAGGCCAACTCATATGCCACTTCTCCAACTCTCCTAAGTATCTCAAAAGGACCAATGTACCTGGGACTCAACTTTCCTTTCTTCCCAAACCTCATGGCACCCTTCATAGGTGAAATCTTCAACAATACTCTGTCACCAACCATGAAAGACAACTCTCGAACTCTACGGTCCGCATAACTCTTCTGACGAGACTGTGCTGTACGAAGCCTCTCCTGGATCAACTTTGCTCTATCCAGAGCATCCCGGACTAACTCAGTCCCTATCAATCTAACCTCACCAGGCTCAAACCATCCCACGGGGGATCTACACCGCCTGCCATACAATGCCTCATACGGGGCCATCTGAATACTCGACCGATAACTATTGTTGTAGGCAAACTCAGCAAGTGGTAGGAACTCATCCCACGAACCACCAAAATCAATCACACAAGCTCGCAACATATCCTCCAAAATCTGAATAGTGCGTTCAGACTGTCCGTCTGTCTGGGGGTGAAATGCTGTACTCAACTCAACCCGTGTACCCATCTCTCGCTGAAATGCTCTCCAAAACTGAGAAGTGAACTGAGTACCCCTGTCGGATATGATAGACACTGGAACTCCATGCAACCGAACAATCTCTCGAATAAAGATCGTTTCCAACCGCTCCGATGAGTAGGTAGTACTAACTGGAATGAAGTGAGCTGACTTGGTCAATCTATCCACAATCACCCATACAGAATCAAACTTCCTCGCCGTCCGAGGGAGTCCAATAACAAAGTCCATAGTGATCCTCTCCCATTTCCACTCAGGAATAGCAATGCGCTGAAATACACCACCGGGCCTCTGATGCTCGTACTTAACCTGCTGACAGTTGAGGCACCGTGCTACATGTCTGACAATGTCCATTTTCATCTTTCTCCACCAATAGTGTTGTTTCAAATCTTGATACATCTTCGCGGCTCCCGGATGGATAGAATACCGCGAGCTATGGGCCTCCTCCAGAATCAACTCACGAAGGCCATCAACATTGGGCACACATATCCGGCCCTGCATCCTCAATACACCGTCACTATCAATGGTGACATCTCTAGCATCATCATGCTGAACTCTGTCCCTCAGGACAGCCAAATGTGGATCATCACACTGGCGCTCACGAATACGATCATATATAGATGACCGAGATACAACACAAGCCAATACCCGACCGGGCTCCGAAATATCTAACCTCACTAGCCGATTGGCTAGCACCTGAACGTCATAAGCAAATGGCCTCTCGTCAGCTGGAATATATGCCAAGCTCCCCATACCGACCGCCTTCCGGCTCAAAGCATCGGCCACCACATTGGCCTTCCCCGAATGATATAATATAGTAATGTCATAATCCTTCAGCAACTCTAGCCATCTCCGTTGTCTCAAATTAAGGTCTTTCTGTTTGAACAAGTGCCGGAGACTACGATGGTCGGTATACACCTCACAAGACACACCGTACAAATAGTGCCTCCAAATCTTCAATGTATGAACAATGGCGGCTAGCTCCAAGTCATGAACAGGATAGTTCTTCTCATGTGGCTTCAACTGCCGAGAAGCATAAGCAATTACCTTACCTTCCCGCATCAACACACAACCTATCCCCACTCTCGAGGCATCACAGTAAACAGTATATGAACCGGAAGCTGATGGCAATACTAACACTGGAGCTGTGGTCAAAGCTGTCTTGAGCTTCTGAAAGCTCCCCTCGCACTCATCCGACCACACGAATGGTGCACCCTTCTGGGTCAATTTAGTCAATGAAGAAGCGATGGATGAAAATCCCTGAACGAACCGCGATAATACCCCGCCAAGCCAAGAAAACTCCTGATCTCTGTAGCTGAGGACGGTCTAGGCCAACTCCTGCACCGCCTCTATCTTTTTCTGATCAACCTGAATACCATCACGAGACACCACATGTCCCATAAATGCTACGGACTCGAGCCAAAACTCGCACTTGGAGAATTTAGCATATAGCTTCTCCTCTCTCAATCTCTGCAACACAATACTCAAATGCTGAGCATGCTCCTCCCGACTACGGGAGTAGACTAGAATGTCATCAATGAACACAATCACAAATGAATCCAAATAAGGCCCGAACACACTGTTCATCAGATGCATAAATGCTGCTGGGGCGTTGGTCAGCCCAAACGACATCACAAGAAACTCATAATGACCATATCGGGTCCTGAATGCAGTCTTCATAATATCTGAGTCTCTGATCTTCAACTGATGATAGCTCGAACGAAGATCGATCTTAGAAAACACCCTCGCACCCTGTAACTGATCAAACAAATCATCTATGCGCGGTAGAGGGTACTTTTTCTTCATTGTCACTTTGTTAAATTGCCTATAATCAATACACATTCGCATGGAACCATCTTTCTTTTTAACAAATAATACCGGCGCACCCCACTGGGACACACTAGGGCGGATGAAACCCTTATCCAGAAGCTCTTGAAGCTGCTCTTTCAGTTCTTTCAACTCAGCTGGTGCAATCCGATAAGGAGGAACGGATATGGGCCGAGTGCCCGGCACCAAGTCAATTCCAAAATCAATATCCCTGTCCGGCGGCATGCCCGGCAGGTCTAAGGGGAATACATCTGGGAAATCCCTCACAACAGGTACAGAATCAATGCTAGGAGACTCACCTCCCACATCTCTCACAAAAGCTAAGTACGATAAACACCCTTTTTCAACCATCCTCTGAGCTTTTAAGAACGAAATAACACGGCTAGGGACGAAATCGGTCGAACCCCGCCACTCAATCTGAGAAATACCAGGAATGGCCAACGTAACTTAGCATGACAGTCCAATATAGCATGGTACGGAGACAACCAGTCCATACCCAATATAACATCAAAGTCCACCATACCCAACAATAACAACTCTGCCTGGGTCTCCAGACCCCCAATAGATATAACACAGGATCTATAGACATGATCCACAACAATCGTATCACCCACGGGGGTGGATACATGAACAGGTAAATCAAGACAACCACGAGTCGCACCCAAATGATGTGCAAAATAAGAGGACACGTAAGAATACGTGGACCCCGGATCAAATAACAGGCATCTCTCGTATTTACGTAAATGATACCGTAATCACCGCATCGCGAGGCAACCGCATAGCAATACGTAACTGAACGAAGTA